>JAVQJG010048525.1:0-27660 GCA_036024015.1 Craterocephalus amniculus
ACACACTACAGCACAGTTGTGAGTGACATGGTAGAAGGTCTGGAGAGCTTGCCAAGTCTTCTCTGGCTTTATGTTGTCTCTTGTGCTGACTCGATCGTATTGGGATAAGGGCTCTGATCGGCATACAGCTATCAAATCATCTATTTATTGCTGTTTTTATTTATTCATAATCAGAAAGGGTCAAAATGTATTATTTTTCATTTGAATCATTCCAGTGACTGTTGACAAACCTTTTCTTAAAATACTGGGAAGTAAGTGCAGGGAACTCATGTTCTCTTCACTCTTCAGGCTAAATTAAAGGCAAAGGCCCTCCCTGCTCCACTGAGCCATTTCCTGCACACTCAATTGTCGCTCACACGCTGTGGTTCATCCCAAGAGCTTATTAGGTAGTTACTTGAATATCTCCGCTTTTACACACACTGCACTCAAGTTCCCCACAGTGTCTGACTGCCTCCTTATATAATGAAAAAAAATTTATCTGCACAGGACTTAGGAGGGGAAGACCCGTGTATCTGAAGAGCACACATGCACACTAGCTCTCCTACCCACAAACACACCTCATATGCAAGTCTAATGATCAAAGAACGCAGCAATTTACAGCAGAAAACCGCAAGGTCAGATACAGTAAATCAGAAACAGACACAGAGATTACAAAGAGGAGCGGAAGTGCACACAAAAAGAGGAAGCATGTAAAAGAGAGGGGGGGGAGATTGATGCTTTGACAGCATCTGCAGACAGGCAGAAAGAGCGGCTGACAGGTGAGGAGGTGTAGATCCTAGTTACAGCTTCCTCTGAGCTGACCAACTGCATTTTGTCATTGTGATAGACAACCTTTGAACAGGACAGTATGTTTATGTGTGTGTGTGTCAAATGCAGGAGCTCCTGTTTACAAGGCGCCTTCCAGTAAAAGCACAAGTAAAAGATATTGTTGGTGCGTGCGTGCGTGCAAGCATGCATACATCATCAACAGCGGTTGCATTAGTGTATGCATGCAGAGGGCCTCATTAATCCACATTCATGCACATATGGAATGCTGCCTCTGCCTTAAGCTGGCGAGTTTAATTTAGGGCTGCTTTTCTGCAACATAATGGCACATAGATGAGTTTGACAAGTTTTACAAAAGCAAAAATTTCAGTAAGGCTTTCCATTAAGACGGCTTTGTGTGATGAATGAAGCCCCATGTGTTTTCATGAAAGTACAAGCAAATGCATGTTTCTGCGTATATTTATACATGCATACAGTCTTGTCTAAAACATGATTAGAGCATGGATCTGAGATTCTTTGCACATGAATGTTTACACTGCCTGGCCAAAAAAAGGTCACCAACCGGATTAAACTAAGCAAATAGGCACAATCTTTCTAATGGATCAGGTGTTATATATTCCAAGATGACAATGCCAGGATCTATCCAGCTCTAATTGTGAAAGAGTGGTTCAGGGAACATGACACATCATTTTTACACATGGATTGGTCACTGTCGAGTCAAAACCTGAAACCCAATGAGAATCTTTGGGATGGAGAAGGCTTTGCACTGTGGTCAGACTCTTTCATTATCAATACAAGATCCCGGTGAAAAATGAATGCAGCACTGGATGGAAATAAATCTTTAAGTATTGCAGGAGCTTATGGAAACAATGCAGCAGCGAATGTGTGCTGTTATCAAAGCTATAGGCAGCCCAACAAAGTATGATAGTGTGTGACCTGTTTCTTTAGTGGGGATTTTTATTTGGCCAGACAGTGCAGGCGTGTTTGAGTATTCATAGTGGAAGTTTGAGCCTGAAATTAGATTTTCACCGTCCGCCACACACTACCCAAAAGTTGCTGCCTTTTTGTCTCTTTTCATAAAACCAGATATCTGCAGAGTAGCACAATTCTGGCATGACCAGCTGATCTACAAAAAAGGGGCAAAAGTGCACCCAAAAATGAATTTCACAAAAAAAAAACCTTGCCAGTGAAAGGGCTATGAATACATGGGTCCTTCATTCTTGTAATGCAGTGATGGATTTCAGGACTTCAAATCTCACGTTCCCTATAACACGCTGAACCAAAACTCCCTGCTCCCCCCAAACCAAGCAAATAAAGAATAACATTTTCCCATATACAACTGACGCTCTGGTTGTTTTAGGTCTGAGTCGGGCTGCTGTGTGCTGTCCTCTGACTTGGTGAATGCAGCTATCAATCCAGAGCAGCAGTGGATGCGGAGGACTGCAGATTCAATAGTGTTGTGGCCCATAATGTATTTGGATTTCATGCTGGGCTCATTGTATTGAAGTACAATTACTTCTGCCACTTCATCTGATTTTCAGGTGTTGAATGATACAAAAATGGGCTTGCGATTAAACCTGTGAACCTCCGTGACAAACCACCCAACAAACTGTAAACTGCTGGGTTTTGTTTAACTGTTTGCTTGGAGGATATTTACCCTGAAGAACGGCTTTAATATCCGCTTCCCTCCAGGCCTTGTGTGTGTGTGTGCTTCAGACATGTCTATATTTATGTGTGTTCAGGGTGGTACCTCTTGCGGGTGCCCCTTGCAGTCTTTGCAGACAGGCGGAGGAGAGGAGTAGTGGTGGAAGACAGAACCGGAGAGGTTGTCGATCATCAGCATCTCCCCCTCTAACGTATCCTTGATTAGGAGAGATACGCTGTCCAACCACTGGCTCTCCTGGAACACATACACGCACGCACACGTACACGCAGACACACGCACACACATACATACACGCACACGGGACGCAGGCCGGCAGACCAGAATGCACGCAGGCGCAAACATGTGCACATGCGGACATGCGAGGACAAAGAACACGTAGGGAAATGCATACACCATCGTAAGAGTTACAAAGGTGCCTGTGTGCACACGTAGGTATGTTTTTTGCACTCTTTTACGCTCACACACAAATGCACATGGTCACTCATGTGTATATTCACCCTTACAAACTGAGATCTCACAACATTTTTTAAAATATTTCTATCATTCTTGACCAAAAACGTAAAGTCACACATTATGTTAAACTAAACCAGAACTAATCCTCCAGTCATACTTCGTTGGTCTTGGGTAAAGCACTCAAAAGGTCCTCAATAATAAAACCCTGAACCTTCATTAGCCTATAAATTCACTATCAAAGCCTTGAGCATTGAGAGCAGAGCAATTACGTTTGATGTATCGCCTAAATTAGGTTGTTCAATACCTTGTTGAAACAATTTAAGGTTTAAGCGTTTGCTTTCTGCTTGGGTATTATTAGATTTAAAGTCATTTAGACGCAATCACTGAGGGCCTGTTTCAGTGACTTAAATGATCCTTCCTTGATGGAATTTCATCTGCCAGATTGGTTTCTGGAAGACCAATCTAACGGAAAAAAAAACGGAAACTACCAATAGAAAAATGAAAATTGCTTTACAAATTTGTTTTCTGCAATCGTTGGCAAGGCTCCATTTCCCAATGAATTGGATGCATGTAGCACCTTTCCACCAGCCAAAATAACTGTATTACATCAGCAGATATTTCCCAAACAATAGTCTAAAAGGAGGTCACTCCTCTTCAGTCCCCACATAAGCCTATTTTCATAACATCATTTTACAACGGTGCTTGTAGGACTATACTTGGACGTGTTATGCAAAGACACATCTACTATGACTCATCTGGTTATATTATATTTACTCGTGACTTATGTTTTCAAAAATGAGGGAGTTACAAATCTAAGAGCCAAGTTACAGTACTCCCAGCAGTATAAATATGCATAAATCATGCTGCTTTATGAAACAGGGCTTCAGAGCCACAGTTTTGCATGAAGACAAGCTGACTCTGGCATAGCTAGCTCAACACATGCATGTATAAAGAACACACACTCTTTTTTTTGTCTCCCTCTCACAGACAGGCCCAAGATAGTCTGTTCTGTGTAGGTGGAGAGCTTAATATAAAAATAATATTTGATTGACTGTGGTGGCCTATGTGCTGGCCCCCATTAATAACTGTATTAGTGGACAACAATAGGGCTCGTCTACTGGGAATGGAAGTTGAGAGCCAGAGAGGAGAGAGCTGAAATTAATTACTGCCTCTATCTGACTGTCACTAGCTTGGCCATTATCTCTCCTCTCTTGTTTCTTTGCTCTATCCCTGTGCATATGTGTGTATGTGCGTGTGTTTTTGTGTGGGAACTTCATACAGTCTCTTCTTTAGTAACAAATGCTTCACAATGCAGTTAAAAAGGCTGAGTAGCTGTAACTCGGATCTGCTGGTAGTTGGAGTCTTTCTTTGACAATTTAACTCTGCATACACAGTGACAAGCAAAACTTTGGGCAGTAATTGGTCCAATGATCAGGAAAGAAAATCAACAGAAGCCTAAAATTGACGAATAAACAAGTTCAAGATTTGCATTCTCCATTGGATTTTAAAAGGAAGATAAGGAAAGTAAAGAGACACCATGCAAACATTTTAAAACACAAAGGAACTGGATGAATTATTTCTCCCGTTGTTCCCGGGCATTGTCTAGAGAGGGCAAGTGATTCAAATTTAACAGGTTTATAAAGCTTGACCCAACAATTAAAACTTTTCAGGCACTGTGAAAATAACTGATAATAACAAAGCAGATAAGGGTTGAAGGGCTGGATAAGTGTTTTTAGAAAGCTTCCTCAGTTCGTAGTGCAATTAAGACACTTCAGTTTAGAAGACAGTTGGATGACAAGCTGAGGAAAGGAAAGGCAAGGAAACTTTCCAGGACAAATGCTTACAGGATTGTTATGAACAAATAAGCTCTATCTGACTGCAAATGAGCCTAAAGGAAGATTGAGGAGACTTGATGGTGATGAGTTGTGATAAAACATTGCAGCATGTTATAATAATGGGGTGTCTGACTTCAAAGATTCAGTTATTTTGGTTTGGTTCCCTCAAAAAAGCTCAGCTCTTTTGGCTGACAAATGGATCTTCATTTAGCAATCTGCAGCATTCTCTATAAATACCTGCATGCATAAAGGAAACCAGTCTGTGGATAATGGAAACTAAGATAACTTTTTGCTCCAGTGACCAAATCTAGGTTTAAGGGAAAGTGTTCAGAATTTAATTATAAGAACACTGTTCTATCTTTGATGCTGCAGACAGTGGCTTGGTTAAGAGTAAATTGAAAAAGCATGATGAAAAAAGAATAGTCCACACAACAGGGTTAAGGTTAGTTATGTACTGTATTGTGGGGTAAGGGTTAGGCTTAAATGGACTACCTCAAAATGAGTGAGCTGAATGTTAAGGCATTATTCTCAAAATCCCTAAACATTAACACGACTGAAAATATGTCCTCAAGAGACAACTGCATGCTGAATGGTACAAAATCTCACAGACACACAGACATTTTGTAGGTAAAATGGATGAAAAGAAGGTGGTATTTAATAGATAAAGATAGATAAAACTCTAAAAATAGAAGCAAAAAAGTAAGCTTGCATAGAATATCAAAAGAAATTAAAGGTTTTCATTTGTCTTTTGAAAATCAATGAATCATTTAAAGATGTGCACCCAATTTTTTGCATGCCACTGTATATGATCAGATCTCATTTGGAGTACACCCCTCTCTGAATTAATTACATCAACATCAATTTCATGAATAACAGCTACCCTGATTTTTAGTTTTTAAATGTTTTGTGCCCTGTAAAAGATTTTTTTAAATTTTCATAGAGAAACTCATGAGGAGAATATATCAATGTATGTTTGATTGCACATAGACAGTTACACTAGCATTCATGTATACACACACAATCGCACACACCAGGACCTGTGCTCTGAATAAATTACATTGTCCTGCTTGATCTCCTCCCGCATCACGAGTGAGGCAGAGAACTAAAGAGAGAAGGATTGAGGTGGAAAAAGTGTGGGAGGATGCAGCTTGTGTGTTTTCCCTGGTCTGCATTAAGTTCCTTCGTCAGCCAACACTGAACTAAAAGTGGCTCCACGCAGCCAAGATTAGCTCTACAAAGGTGAAACTCCTCGTAGCAGCTGGTGAGTCATCTTTATGTGAGTATTTGCGTGGATATCTCAGGCTATCATTAGTGATTTTATAATGGATGTCTTACACAGGTGTGTGCAGTGAAATAATCATTACTCTGTGCACATAAATCTGCAAACTAACAGTCTCATGTGAGTGTCGAGGGGTCAATAAAGCTTAAATGGAAAAAAAAAGTGATTGGATAAGCGATTAAAATCCTTCACCTTACGTTGCTGACAGCATGGGTCGCTATGACGACGGATCAGAAAAAAAAGGTAAACTCAAACTATACATGACCTTCTATCGGCATAATATTCCTTTGGGTGTTTAATTTAGAAAAAATATATTAAATTACTAATAGAGATTTTTAACGACCATTTATTATTTTTTATTATTTTTTATTTTGCAATATTGCCATTACATCTCTTTAATTTTAATCTTCCTTTTTTTTATTCTCGACCACTCTTCATGAAGATATTTAACCCTACATGCCCTCCCTTCCCTCTCATGAAAAAAACACAAGTTCAAATTTGACAAAGAAAACGAATGACAGAGAGCACTGACACTGTGAGCAAGAATAAAGGAAACAAGTCTATGCTCCCTCTGATATCAGCACCATTCAAACACTGTAGTCATTACATGTTATTCACATATTATTTATATGTTTTGTGTTCTTTCAGCTTGTGCATCAAATATGTCATTTTCTCTGGATGAACTGATAAATTGCTGTGCTGTTAAGAGAAGCATATTGCAAATTTACAGTCATGTAAAAAGGAAAGTAAGCTTTCAATTTTGAGGTTTAATGTATCAAGACATAAAAAACATCCTCCAGACCATTACAGGTGTTAAGCTGAGGCTGATACAACCTAAGATGAACCATAATTTATTATTATATTGTGATATTGTTTATTGAACAAAAACTAAGCAGAAATGCAGAAGCAGCATATGAAAAACTCACTACACTCCACAACTCCACCACTTTTAGCTGTTTAATTTTTAAGCCAATTGTTTTCTGAATGATACTATGAGCCGCTTACATCATTATGGAGGAATTCTGGTCCATCTTCTTTATAATGTCGCTTCAGATCATTTAAGTTCATACACAACTCCTTTAAGGTAAAGTCACAATATTTCAGTCAGGCTGAGGTCTGGACTTGGTTTGGGTCACTGCGACATCAACAAACACATCTAATTCACAGCCACTCTGTTGTCTCATCTGTCTTTCCAGATTCTTTTCAGAGAGACAAGACCTTTTCCTGTCAACCCGCTGAAAAATCAGCCACATTTGTCCATCCTTTTCTAATTGTACTGTCATGAACTTTAACAGTTAACATGCTTGCTCAGGCAAGCAGCTCCATTGTGAGCGTAATTGATCAAATACTTGCTTGTGTGCTTTGCTTGTTCCACTGGACGGCACATTAAAGAACCAGGGGTATTGTAGATGTCACGTAAGCCTCCCAGACCAAGCATTTAGTGCCTTTTCTTTCCATAATTTTTACTTTTGTCAGACCATACATGCAGTCATATTGGTCATTATATATTGCAGCTATATTATAGCTTGTAGGGGGTTAAGTTCTGAGGACGTGCACAAATGATGCTCTGAGCAACGCAAAATACACAAGTCAGCCATGATAATTATAAATGACCAGAATTAAGATATGCTACTGCCGGGTTGCTCTTTCTCTGAGCATTACACAGTTGACCTCAGAGTGAACTAGCCGGGATGTTGACATTCTGTTTTTTCACAAATACAATGTTGGACTCTAAATAATTTGAATCAGTTTAATAACCTTTCTCAGAATAATGGGCAGTAATGATTGTTTCTCTACAGACGGTGGAAAATGTCAGTTAGTTTCACGGGGCCTTAGTCCTGCATTTGATATAGTTTACCACAGTATATTACTCAAACAACTGGAGAACAGGGTGGGCCTCTCTGGCACTGTACAAAACTACATACTTAGATAGCAGGAAGTATTTGTGTGAATAGGTAACTTTACATCAGAGCAGACAATAATTACAAGGAGTTCTCCATGGTTTTATCCTGGGACCTTTTCTATTAAATGTCTACATGTTCCCACTGGCAGAGGTCATTGAGAACAAAATGAATATTTTCCATAGTTATATAGATGGTGAAGTTATTAAAATGTCACCAGGAGACCAGTACAGGCTCTTGGTTAAACAAAATAAAACTTAGGTGACTGTCTTTGGAGCCAAAGGGCAGCGATTAAATGTCACCACTGAGCTTAATTCTATAAACCTAAAAACCACCAACCAGGTCAGAAATCTGGGAGAAGTGATGGACTCAGACCTAAATTATGAAAAAACACTTTGAGGCAATCAGAAAGTCCATCACCTTAAGAAAGAGAGTGAAAGATTTGATGTCTCAGCAGGACCTGGAGAAACTGGTCCATGCTTTCATCTTCAACCGGCTGGATTATTATAACAGCATCTTAACAGGGTTACTGAAAAAAAAAATCATTTCGACAACTGCAGCTTAATTAGGACTATGCTTCCAGAGTCTTCACTAAGACTAAGAAAGTAGCCCAGATCAGTCCAACTCTGAGGTGTTTACACTAGCTCACTATTTGTCAGAGCCATCATTAAAACTCTGTTGCTAGTCTATAAAGCTCTGAATGGTTTAATAACATAGTACATCACTGATCTCTTGACTCAGTATGAACCCAGACCCCTCTTCCCCCTCCCAGACTCCTGCTGCATTTAAATTGAGTTTTTAGTTATTACTTTAAGTCCAAATCGGCACTATTTCTTTTAAGCTGAATTTAAAAACAAAAACCTGATCATGTTTCAAATACTGTTTTCTTCTAATGTTTGTTCTTCCTTTGTCGTTCGTTTCAGCTGCAAACCATGCTTCTGGTGTGTAATGATGATTTAATGTCTCTAAAGCACTTTGAATCACCCTGTTGTTGAATTTTGCTCTACAAACAAACTTGTGTTGCCTCCATGATCATTGGCGACATCTTTCCCTCGTGGTGTTGTGTTATAACGCCTGAATTCTCCCGACCAGCAAACTGCAATCTCATAGAGTTGCTCGCATCTGTTGAAGATCAGTTAATCAAGAGCATTTGACTAACAGCACCTGGCTGCCACTTAGATTTTCAAACACTGCTTCTGCATTTACAGATTTCCCTGCACACCCAAAACCCAAAGCAGTCACTTACTTCATTTAACTTATTACAGCTAACATAGAAGCTTATATAATTGGCCTGCATCATGCTTTGCATGGTTTCAGACCACATTCTGTGTATTGTGCATTTTTATAAAGAAGTATTACTAGTGATCTTCTCAGAATAGACATTGTAGAAAGGTGCTGATATTTTAGAAATCAATTTATTCATCACAGGCATACTGTAGAACTCTTACAGTAAAATAAAGGATTTTGACCAGCTTCAACTCTTTAGAACCACACATCAAGCTGTGAAGCTAACATAGATCCATTACATGCATTTGCTTACTCTCTTTGACTGGCAGATTATTAAATTACGTCATTTTCAGTTTTCTAATGGCTGAAAAAGACTGATTGGTCAGACCTTTTGGCTTGAGATTATGCCTAATAACACACACACATACAGACACACACCCTCACCTGCACACCTCAAAAGCAACAAGCCTTTCATACTATCACCATTTAAGTCTAAGAAAACCTGCACTTGCAGAAATACTTACTTGTGAGGGGGAGTACAAGGTCCGGTTGGAGTCACTGGTGTTGAAGGGTCCCTGATGTGCACTGGTTACCGCATGGCGCATCCTCCTCACCCCATCTCCCTTCTCCCCTCTTACACTTCCCCTGTCCTTTCTCCCTGCCATTCCTCCGGGTCCTGATCCAACAGTGAGCATTCCTTTGTCCATCCCCCCACCCCCACAAGTGGGGGCGCCCATGCAACAGAGGGTGCCCTGGGCCAGCTCCAGCTCAATTTCTGCATCCATCTCCGCCTCCTCTTGGGCCTCCTTGTTGGAGTCGTCCAGGTGCTTCATCAGCACGGCCACCACCACATTGATGAGCACAAACTGGGCGGTGAGCACAAAGGAGACAAAATACATGGGCGAGATAAACTGAAGGCTTGGATTGCAGGCATAGTCCACATCAGTATTGTGGTCAGGTGGGCATTCCCGCAATGTGTCCTGTGGAGGGGAGACAAATGATAAAAAAAAAGGTTGGGAAGCGTTTCACAAGAAAGATAAGAATCAAGAAGACAAACAAACCGCATCAGGGGTTTTCTGTTCTTTTGTTTGGTTAGCACATTTAAAGTAAACAATTGGGAACCATATTGGGACAGAAACAAAGAAATGCAGCAAATAATGTTAAGTTGAAAGTCACTAAATCACTAACTAAAATTATCCCTTTATCCCTTTATACCATGCAATGCCACAAAATAGCACATTAGACATTCAGATCTCGACAGAATGGCTGCAGAAAAATGGCTAACACTCCACAAGTAGCCTATTTAATTTAATTCTTGAACTGATTTTTTTTAGACAGTTTTGTACTTTGTTTTTCCAGAAAAGGGCTCTACAGGTTTTCCACTCTGGTGAACATGTGCACGGTGGACTTTCCTCATACCAAAACTAAAGTGACAAGTACTTTCTGGAGGAAGAACGCATATCTCACCCAGGCTGTGACCACACATAACAATTTCAGCCCTCTGAGCCGAAGCTGGTCTTTTCTATCTAATTTGCCTTGACATTTGAACGCTGTGTTCCTTCACAAAATGTTTCCCATTTCAGCATGCATCCTCTTTCCATCTTAGTTCTTTACATATCCTCCTTTCCGCACCCAAATCAGCCATTTTCTCACACACTCTCCCTCCAGCTGTTTCCCATCGTGTTTTTATTTTTTTGCTTTCATTTCCCTCTTAATAAAAGAATAATCGGTTGTTTTAGCCCCTCTCCACTTCATTCATGTCTCACTTATTACAGCTCACTTGTCATCCCCACACAACTTTCTGCAGTCCTTTCCTTCATTATTTTTGCTGTCATGACAGCATCACTAATTAGGAGTGAGTTTTACCTGCTTCATACTAAACCAAAGCTGGTCTCCCTCTCTCTCTCTTGGTGGTAAGTTTATGTATAAAATAGCAGAGATTTACTCTGAGGACTTAGCGTCTGTGGCCCGCTTGCTTGCTGCATGCCTGATACCATCTGCACTGCATGCATCCACAGTGTACCCCGGAATTATTGCTGCACCTTTTCCAGCTTAGTTGCGTGAACACAACGGGATAGCTGCTGGTAGTAGTGGATGTGAGTTGACAGGGAATTGGTGTTTTACTTGTATGCATTGAGGCAATCCCCCCCACCCCCCCTTCAGTAAGGATGGATCCCTGTGCTGAGCTAGTATAATTTCTTTTCATTAGTTTAAATCACTGGAGAGGGAAAGGATGGTTGTGAGGGAGAGAATTTGCCCCTTGTCACTCTGATACCGTCAGCTCGGTCTTTTCTTTCGTTGTTCTTTCCGCTAGACAGAGTTGAACTACCTTTCGCCTGAGCTAATATCTCCTAAAGCCGATTAAAGCGGAGTATCCAGATGAATATCAGCGTGTACCTTCATGATGCCATTCCAGTTGTCGCCCGTGGAGACTTGAAACAAAGTAAGGAAGGCCATGCCAAAGTTCTCAAAGGTAGCGTGACGACTCATACCTTCACATGGGTAGTCTTCATTGCAAACTGAGTGTAAAAGTGAGTTTGATCGATGGAGCAAAATTAGGAGAGATAGAGGTTACATATGAAAAAAAAATGGTGGCAGGAGCAAATAAAAGAAGAAAGGGAACAGGAAGGGATAGCGAAAGAGAAGAAACGTGTGAGTTTTAACAATCAACACATGATACAACATTGTTCCCGACATCTACTGTAAGCATGCATTGTTTCTGTCACAAAGCACCTTGGACGACTTACCAAACAAGCCAACCCAGTGTAGGCACAGCCCGCTATCAAATCAATAGCAACACAATCAAACAATCTATTTGTTTTGGAGTTTGTATGAAGAGATAATCTTTAGGTTAGCCCCGAGAAGGCGACAGTTGTATTAGCCGCTAATCCTTTTCCCTGCCAAGGGCTGCTGCTGCAGCACACACATGTGACTGTTTGGGAGATATATCTTCCAACTTAAATGTGGATATTTTGGGAAAGTGCTTTATGTTTTCGAATATTGAGTTGTGGGAGGATTTCCTAACAACTGTAAGGCACAGTTGGAGAAAAAAAACTTTGAAACTGAATAAAAGAAGTGTAGACAATTTTTATAGCAAAGTTAATAGAAATCTATAAGCTCATGTGTGGACTGAGGTTGCTATAACGAGAGGATAGAAACCACATTTCTATGAGCATTTCCTCTAATTGGAATAATCCTTTCATAATTATAAGTGTGACTGTATAATAAATAAATTCATCCAACCATGTTTCAGACTACTTTATGAGTTGTTTGTGATTAGAGTCAATACATGGCCTGGAGTTGTATTCCTGGTAATAATATATTACAAACCAGAAAAGGGAAGTCTTATAGTTAGTATTGGGTGCCAACAGGAGAAATCAGTAAAATATCCAATTCAAAGATTTATATAAAAAGAAAATAATATAAGAATGTGTTTTCTAAGGACCAGCCACTGTTATACTCTTATTCTCAGCATCAATAATCCTTGAAAATATCATAATTAAAATTAAAGTCTCCGCCCAATACCAAATATTCCAAATGAGTTAATCAGTTCAAAGTTTCCAGATGTTTGTGACTTTATCTGTGTCACATGTACTCACCAAGTTCTCCAAAAAGCTCTACTCCTAAGGCGGCGTAGATGAAAAACAGCAGCATGAAGAGCAGGCCCAGGTTACCCACCTGCACCGCATCCATACACACATACAAATACAAAAACAAACACAAACACACAGAAAAGAGGTTCAAAAACATGTGCAGGAACAAAGTCCTAGACAGAATTGAAACATTTATCCATTGGTTATGCATGTAAAACTGAGAGGAACATTGAAGAGCTCGGGGCTGCATGATGGTGTGGTGGTAAGTACCGCAGCCTCACAGCAGGAATGTTGCTGGGAAGGGATTTGAGCAGTGGCCTTTCTGTTTGAACAGCGGCCTTATTGCTTGTTCTCGGCGTGTATCTGTGGGTTGTCTCTGGGTACCTTGCCTTCTTCCCACAGTCCTAAAACATCATGCATGATAGATTAATTGGTCACTCTAAATTCTCCCATGGTTGTTTGCCTCTCTGTGTCGGCTCTGCGATGGACTGCCGACCTGTCCAGGGTCTATCCTGCCTCTCGCCTGCTAATTGCTGGGATTCAAAGAATTTAAAGTGGCTAATTAACCTAACATGCATTCTTTTGGATGCCGGGAGGAAGCCGAAAAGCAAACTCCACACAGAAAGGCCACCGTTTGAACCTCTCCGTAGCTGAGGTTCAAATCAGTGATCTTCTTACTGTGGTGATAACCACCAAACCACAGCGCAAACCCCCCTGTCTAACGACCTTTACAGTTACATACTGGAACATAACTGCAGCTCTCATGCTACTGTTTGGTTCTATAGACTGCAGCAAAACTTCCTCTCAGACTTTTGCTGCAGAGCTTTTATGATTTTTTGGATTTGGGGGTTTGGGACTTGGCTCATTTCCTCCATAAAAATAAGCTTCTGTTAGTGTTAACAAAGTGTGGATGTGGATGATAACGTTGTACTGTAAACACCCTGGGCAAAATGTAATCCCATTACAGGTATATATGAAACACTCAGCTCCACTTAAAATGAAGACACGCCTCTCCACAACTGCTGGCTGCTATAAGTAGAGATTTATTCACAAATGATCATGTTGAGATGCTTTGCTATTGATGTGCCACCCAAACTTTGCAGAACAACTAAATAAATTAACGTTTGGTTGCTTATTTCTTCCCTGTAATAATATTAGATGGAACTTAATGCATTACTAGTGCCAAAGCAATGTGCCAAAATCCTGTGCAATATGTTTATTTAATTGTGGGATGTAGTGATGTTTAGCTGTTGGAGATGTCATATAATTATGTCTGAGGTTCAGTTAAGGTTATATTAAATGGATCTGCAACGGCATTTGAGACAGTCTCCAACATATGAAAGTCTCAAATTATACATTTATTCCTGTGTTTCCTTCATTCAGAAAATGTTATAACAAATATTAATTTGCGTAAATTGGTGAGAAGCTATTATTTGCATTTTAATAACAATAAAGGGCTTCATATAAATAACCCTGATGCAATTTAACTGTCTATGTTAAAGTGGCTAACTCTTTAATAGAACAGTTGCAAATTATTCAATTCAGTTTACATACATTCCACTAATTTACATCCTCTCAGGCACTTCACAGAGAAAGTAAACAAGTCCAATTTTCAGTCAAATTGAATCCATATTAAAACTTTTATTGTTATATACCCTGATTTATTATAACTATATTCATGTAATACCAAGTTATAAAGTTGTATCTAAAGTCTGTGCTACAAAAGATCCAATGCTGAATATTCAAAATGAGGATAAATCTCACTCGATATTACAAGCTTTGTTATTTCTGTCATTGTTCAGGCTGAATACTGAATTGAAACAATAACAAAAAAGTATATAGACACATTTATCTAACCTAACATACATTTCTTTAGATGCTATGATGTAATCAGCAATGATGTAGCTGCCTTATTCTAATGTCATGAGATTAGTGTAATACTGTTGTATATAAAAGCTCAGATTGATTTTTAATGCATAATTCAATTTGTGATGCTCACTCCTGCCAAGAGACTCTCGGGGGCTCTCAGCCATTTCAGATAAACGCATAAAACAGTTGGCTTACCTTTACTACAAATATTATATAGGCTACCGGGGTTATGGAAAGGAACGGTGCAGTCATTCTGCATTAGTCGGGGGGCTAACAATGATGGGGAATGGATAAATGTCATTTAACTCAACTTACAAACATCCCTGTTACTGTATTCTTATTCTTTGGACTATCATAGCAACATCAGGCATGTGCCTGTTAGGTTATAATCTGCAGTCTCCATTGAAATTTCTGTACTGTTCTCAGCATCCATGTGATGTCTTGGAATACAGCTGGCGGCTCAACATTTCATTTTCAGTTTGAAAAGTAGTGATATCACCTGAGGTAAAATCTGCCACCAGGTGTACCGCTCTTATTCCCTTAGTACCTCTTTAAGCACACACACCCAAACACACACACAAGGAGCCTTTGTGGAACTGTTTAATTAGCCCTAGTTTTAATTACCTCCCTGGCTGCCCTTGGGACGGAGTAAAAGACTCGGTGTTAATGAGAGTGGGATCAATAGAAGAGAAAGACAAGGAATCTGCTCTCCCTCACCTCTGCCTGCCCTCTTTTCTCCTCGCCACCTGTTTCCCTCTGTTTGCTTCGTCCTACTTGTGATGGTCACCTGATCAGATGTGTGTGTGCTACAGTGTATGCAAGCCCATACACTTTGTATTTCCACAAAGATGATAGAGTGCATCACTATCCCGAATGTGCTGCAGATATTTGTTCAGAACAGCAGACAGAGGCAGCGAGCTCAGCTGTGTCAACGCTGAACAAGCTAACTGGCAGCAGACTGCAGCTTCTTATTTATCGTACAGATCTGAATCAGAATCTATTCAGAGCTAACTCTCTACATGAATTAGGGGGAAAACAATTCAAAAAATGCCATTTAATTGCTTTAAATAGCCCATTCACAGATGACATTAAAACTACGCAAACTAGTTTGCAGAGACAAAGGGAGCTTCAGGGAAAGCTCTTTAAATTTAGATTTTTGCATTCAAACACACCCAACAGTGTAATAAACAGTGTTTAACAACATTTTATGTTCATTATCTTCTATCTTATCTAAAATTAAAGAGCTGAAATGGGACTCTGAATGTTAGTGGACGGTGCCTCTCTGCTTGGCAGACTGAAGGGACATGTTGACAAGATTGTACTGCAGTTCTTAAGTGATTGCATGTGCAACAACTTACATTATGGCACACTTTATAACTTCCTGACATGAAACGCTTTGCATTCCTGACTCTTTTAATGGCATGGTGACATTTATTATGTGCATTTCTGGAGCTGTTGATGCACAGCAGCTTCTCAAGGCTGATAACTACAGTTAAAAGGGATATACTGTGGAAAAAAACCACTGGTTTCTGCACTTGTCTGCACATATTTTAGGCACTACAGTTATTACTAACTCTGAAACTCAGGAAAATATAAAAACAACCCAAGCATTTTGTTGGGGCTCCTTAAATCTGAAAATATGATATCCAGTAAACAGTCTGGATTTGCAGGGTAAAACCTCTTAGCCTCACTTAGAGTTTAGATGATGGTACATTTGTTAAACTCAAAGTTAATAAATTGAAACTCTTTTAACCCTACTTTTCATCTTGACATGACATTCAGATCTCATTATTACTTGCATATGTCTTTGTGAAACTTTTCCCATATAAACAAGAGCTCTTAATGTTAGCAAAAAAAATTGATTAATAAATAAAAACACATACAGTATACAGTATAGACAGAGTGATAGTTAGATCCAGAGTTTACAGACAGAGAAGTCTAGAGAATACATGTGGAAGTGGCCTGAACTCAGGCTGTTCACTGTGCTCTTTCATAATGTAACAACCAGGCTCCAAGGCTTATTAAGCACTATAGATCTTAAAAGAGGCAGACCCTGAGGAAAGGAAGGGAGGAGTGGAGTCAAGTGGGTCACTACACACCTCCAAAATGATCTGCTTGAACAGCAGTGTAAATTAATGAAAGGAAAAAGGAGCTGATGTACTGTTTTATTCTTTTAACCAAAGTGTATCACTGACATTTCTTTAGGACCTGAGGACATTGTGTCAGGTTTGTGAGTTTTATTATTTCTTGTTTCGTTTGAGAGCACGATTTTGTGTTTTTACAACTAAGCACTAAGTACAGCTCTCCCTTGAAGATATTGACTCCATGATCAAACAAACAAATAAAAGAAAAAAAACATGAAACCTTGGCTGGATAATTCAGTTGTACCAGTAGACATACACTCCCAGTATATCGGCGCAGAGAACGGGCCTCAGTGGATTATTAATTATAAAGCCTACATTAAAATAAAAAATAATAGTTTTATTGTCAATGTTTAGCTTAAGTGCTTAATTTGATGTTATTGTCAGTGGACTGTCACACTAAGATTTTTATTTACTTTGCCTGACTGGAATTTAAATGCAGATTGGGACAGTGGAGAAGTCTTGATTCTCAGCGGAGCTCATGACACTGAAAATAAAAAGGCCTTTTAAATATAAATATCAACAACATCAACACATTTTCTGTGTTTCTCTTATATCAACACAAACTGTGTGGAAGTATCAGTGGAGCTGAACTAAGGGCACCAGCATGATAGAGGATGGCCTAGAAACTCAGAGTCCGAAAACAGTTCACCACTAAATGAGTTACAGGCTGGTTTAAGAATGACAGCAACACTGCGGTCTCAGCGGGAGTCTGGGTACTCTCCATGGTGCTGAAAGCACAAAGACAAATGCTGTGCCTGTGCGCAAGTGTGTTCCTGTGCACACATATTTGTGTTCCACTCTCCTAGTCTTTGACGTGAATGAGTCATCCACTAGAGTCGCCTAAAGGCCAACAGAAAAAGTGAAACAGGGCCCACACTCGCCGACTACACGCTGAGACTGGCCGACTTTCTCCTGGGGAATGTGGGGTACGTGCCTGTGAGTTAAAAAAAAAAAGAAAAGAAAAGGAGACAGTGTAAGAGTCGTACCTGAGGCAGGGCTTGGACCACTGTGTCCAGCAGGGCTCTCATTCCTGTAGCCATCTTCAGGAGCTTCAGCACTGTGTGTGCACATCAGAGAGGGAGATTAGTGGCAATTTAGCAGGAAATCCCTCGGGTTCAATTACACACAAAACTGGAACAATAAACTGCGGAAAGGTCAGTCTACAATGTTGCCTTCGGATGCACCCATACACACAAATACACTACAACACTTCTAGAAATAGCTGCTATGCAGCTAACTGACCTGCAAAAGTCATTCACAGTTTAAATGCTAACATTTTAACACACACAACAAGACCAAAAATCGATAAACTATTAACAGGAAGTGTGGTGGCACAGAGATGTGTGAGCATCTCTAAAATGTGTGGCATATGTACCTCTTGCTATCCTCAGTACCCTCATGATCCGGATGATTGTGGGGTTGATCGGCAGAGCGGCGCTGATCTCAATCTCTTCCAGAGTGATGCCCATTACTGACAGGAGCACGATGGCAAGGTCCAACTGGTTCCACCTTGCACAAGCCCATATAGAGATGCTCATGACAGACCCCAAAGCATTGCAGTACACATTCACAACAAATGAGGACGGCTACAAGGGCTTCATTGATATGCTGTAGAAAAAAGGGAAGTTAAAACAAAAACTTCATGCTGTAGTTCCTGTTAACACAAGCTGCAAACACACTGACTTCTACTGTTGTTTAGTTGTGTGAATGGAAATGTGCATTTATTTACATAGCAACTAAATATTTAGCTACACAGCAATATAAATAGTTAACTATTCACATTTTATTTTACTTTAAGGTTAGCACATCTCTCCCACACGATACTATCAAGTCTCAACCCCAAAAGCGTTAAATAAAACTATCACTGCAGCTTTTCAAGCAGGGCTTGAAAACAGGTAGAAAGCAGGTGCTAAGACACAACAACCAGTGAAAGAAGAAAGTCATATCTTCAAAACCTTTTTTCAAAATGAAGCAAAGTCGTCGTTTGCTGTTGCCTGCCCGGGTTCAACCTTCTACAGGAAGAATGGGAGATGTTGGTGCATTTATTTGTCAGCTATTGGCAAAAACCGATGATTCATCCATATTATTTACTGATTAGTCATTGTGAGATAAAAAAAAAAATCAGATGCATGTCTGTTCTGAGCGAGGCCGCCTGCATGATGAGGCATTGCTAAAATTTGTTTCCAAATTCTCATCTAAAATGCATTAACAACGGTGCATCACCTGCCATCTGCGGCTCATTATTTTTAAGCATTTCATCGTGTTTGACTGCGTTGTTGGACTGCCTGATAGTAGGCACACTTATTATCTCCCATATGTGTGGAATTACACCGTTTACCTGTTCCTCAGAGCAAAAGTGGGTGCTGAAACTTTTGAGGCTGTAGCAATGTTATCACTTAAACATTCTGGTCAAAACTACAACAAAACTTTTACTCGTCAAAAGCTAGACTTAAACATGTGTCTGACTTTCATATTTTCCACCGTCTCAGTCCCAGAATCCACACAAAGCAGCAAACTATCTCCACCAGTGTTTGTGTGTTACCTTCTACTCCAATGACCCAGTTCTAAAGCTAGCCCACGAGTCACCCCGGCCCATTAATCACACTATGCACAATGACTGCTCATGGCTGTTGCTGACACTACATAAAAAGAGACAAAGTGCCAGTTGATAACTGTGAGATAAATTCCCACTATATCCGCCCATCTTTTTCTCCTTCCATCACTCATTCGTCCCCCCACCTTCCTTCTTTTGTCTTTGATTGGTCCAGCTCTCCCTGCGACACATTATCTGTCCTCTGTAGTCCTCTCTGCTTCTCTCACCTTATTTCCCTTCCCAACAGTTTCTGCACCAGTCTCCTCCTGCTCTGCTCTTTCTCCCCCGGAAACTAAAATAGGCCAATGACATTAAACTACCATCAGTATCATATAAGCTCCCGAATCTATTTCTGCTTTAATCAGATACCACGCATCCCTGAAAAGCCTCACAACCGTTTGGGCGACAGCTGAACTATGAGTTACCATGCTAGCAAAGGATGACCTATTGTAACTTAGATGAATAATTTCAAAGTTTGACTCCTAAAATGAAAGATTTTATTATTTTCAAGAGCTCGATTTGATACTTTCTTGATATAACTCGTTGCAATGAGGAAACGCTAATCTGACTCGGTGGTCACTGAGCCTTACTTTATAATTCTTCACACATTAATGCATATTTTCAATAATGCCTGCTAACAGACAAAAACAGAACTTCTAAGAGCTAGCTTAAGCATTTTTAAAAAATGTTCATAATCCTTTCACGCAGTCAAAGCTGTTCTGTCCTTATTCTGTTTCTCATGATCAAAGCAAAATGCAGATTTATACACTTTGAACTGAATAACTGTTTATTGTGGCACTATTTATATTATGTTCAATAAAGAGATTAAAGCATTTGCCTGGAGCTCTGATAGTGGCTTTAATGTTCAATATCTTTGTAATCACATGTGACAAGTGACTGAGCTTAACAGGTAAAAAAAAAAAGGATGAAATGACACTGGAAATTTTTTTAATGATCATGAACTAATCCTGATGTTTCTGGCTAAACGCTGAGAGGACTATGAGAAATGCTGCCATACAATCATCCAAATGCAGCGTAGTCCAACTTTACTGCAGATTTATAAAATGAAAAGCGAAGTTTGAAGCTAAAGGAAAAGCTTTGTTAAGTTAAACATACAGTGTATATGTGAACACACTGTAACAAATAAGCGAAGATTTACTCGCGAACATGGACAGGGAAGCTTCTTCATACAAACGATTCAGAAGATGCAGTGAGGATGAACATCGGCTTTACCTGTCTTTGAAGAAGCGCCGGAATCCGAACGCGATGAGTTTGAGCACAGCCTCCAGGACAAACGTGGAGGTGAAGAAATAGTTGCAGTACTTGAGCGCAAGATCCAGAGACTAGAAAAGAGAAAGTAGAGAGAGACACTGGTGTGTGCGTGCGTGCATGTATGCGCATGTGATTGAGTGAGCAGCATCAGCAGACATGAGCGGCAAACTGGAAATGTTCCAGCCTTTTGTGGAGGGTAATCAAAAGTGCAGCGTGCCTAATAAAGCAGCCTCTCCCTTTATAGCATCACCAACAAAACACATACGCGAAGCTGGTTATTCAAACATTCCATAGGCAAGTCCGTTTATAATTGTTTCCAACTGTGTCTACCTTGCAGTTTCTGCAGAGCTTAACCTTAGCTGGCTGGCTGTTTCCTCCTTTCATAAATAGAGCCGTGTCTTCTAACAAGTGGGAGGCTGCCAAATGTCAGGACCAACAGCTGACAAATACAGCCAAGACCTGTGATATTTATCTGATGCTCGGTCAGTTTGAGGAAAGCTTGCTCCGTTTTAAAGGTCACACAGGCGTCTTATCTCAAGATAATCACTTTTCTCTCCCACACAAAAATGCTTTTAGGGCTTTTTGAGCCTCTATTCGCCACACATGAACGAACTGATGCATGCACTGATCAGGTAACACGGCTCTGACAGCAGCCCACGTTCAATCACAGCTTCTTTGAATGGTCTGTGGCATCGCACAGCGCAGGCTACTGAGCCTGGACACGGTGTCATGGTGGTGGACCGGTCAGTGGGATTTTGCTGGAGCCATGCTAAGATGCTGCTGCTGACAAAAAAGGGCTAAAGCTTTATCTCCGCATGGTGAAAAGAAGCATATCTTTGCCAACAAAGGTCAACATCTTGTTCTTACGTGGGGTTGATTGTAGTGCTCTAAGGACATCGTGATGACGTTGATACAGATGATGAAGGTGATGATAAGATCCAGATAGTGGTTTGTGCAGAGCGTGTGGATCATTAGGCGTACGTTGCCATAGCTGGAATAGTATGGCAGCTTCTGGGCTTCTGTTGGGAAAAAATATAGTGGGAAAGATTTAAATCATTTCAAATAAAACTTTAGTTTAAAGTCTTGTTTGCTGCAAAATAAAAAAAAGAAAAACCTGCTTGATTAAATAGACTGGATATGTAAGTTCAAACAATTTGATCATGGCTAAATTTCCTCAGTAACAGTCGCAACCTCTGTATGTAATAATTATCTGGTCTACACTTTCTTTTTTTATCGACATATTTTCATCAGTGTTTATTGTTCTACAAGTAGATACTGAGACAAGTGATGAGTCAGAATAGCAATCACGGTAAAGTGAGATATTCAAGTCCTTGTTTTTCAAGCGGCTGCTTGTTTTTACTTGATATTTTTCAGACCCTTGAAAGTGTTTTCAGAGTTTCTGCTGCACACTTCACAAATGAATTATATAATTTTTTCATCAATCTCAGAACTGTTTTCTATTTAAAATACCTATGAAAATCTTTTGGGACTGTTTTTTTAAACATAAGTCTGTAAGATCACATCATTCACTCTGAGACTCGAGTTGATCTCCAGTGGATCCTCTTTCAATCAGTGGAGGTTTGAAATGTTTCCACAATCACACTGGAGCCCGTCTCTATCCAACTAATTGACTGGACATAATTAATAAGGCAAACACTTCTCTGAATAAGGGTTTACAGCAGAACTGATAGTGTATCAAAGGGTTGAAATCAAACCAAATAGATAGAGGGAAAAAAAAGGTAGGAGTAATGACTAGCTCCATCGGCAGAGCAGCTGTCCCATGTACACAGGCAGCAGCTCTATGGTGCAGACGGGCTGGGGCCCTTTGCTGTTTGTCACTCCCCGCGCTCTCTGACCACCTTTCCTGTCAAGCTACTTTCAAATAATCCCACTTGTCAACAGAAAAAATTGTTGGCTGTGGACATTCATTGTGTTGAGTGTGTTGAGATGAGGCTGTCAGCCTATCGAACCTAGCTGAGTTTGAAAGTTCGTATGAAGAAATACTGAACCGTAACCCAATCCTGAACTTTGTTATGCTACTGTACCATAACAAAAAGTATTTTTTTCTTCATCATTGTGGAACATCGTGTGTTGACAGAGTACAAAAAATGAAACGAACTACTTCAGGTTCAACCACGTAAACAGATGTGGTGGATGTGTAACCACAATGTGTTCCCCCCTCTCCTCAGACATCTCTCTTACTCCTCCTCTTTTTTTCCATGCGTCGCTGGCGCTTCTCCTCGCGCCTCTTGGCCTCCTCCACCTCCTGGTGCTGCCGGCACTTGTGGAAGTTCTCCACCACCACGCCGACAAACATGTTGAGGACAAAAAAGCTGACGATGAGGAGGAAGGAGATGAAATAAAGCAGCATCCATGGGTTGTTGTTGGTTACTGGCTGAAGTTGGAAGGGATGCGAAGGAAGGATAAGAGAAGAAAAAACAGAAAGAGGGTCACTTATATTAAAATACAGAGCATTGTCTTATAAAAAAAGGGGAAAAACTTATTTTTATCCAAATACCTGTTGGTCTACACCCACTGCATCCAGGCCGTGGTACATGATATTGACCCAGCCATCCTTTGAGGCGAGTACAAACAAGGACATCAGAGCCTGAACAGCAGATAGAAGAGAAGATGCATTATTACACACTTAATAAAACAGTTGATTGAGCCGTTTAACATTGAAAAACACTCCATGTGACCCTCACCTGTCCCAGGTTGTCAAAGTTGTACTTATGATGAACCCACTTGTGGTTCGCTTGCAGACAGTCAGACTTGTTGGTGATATTTTTGACATCAGGGCCAAGACAGTAGAAAAATTTTCCTTTAAACAACTGTCATCAAAAAAAGAAAGAAAAAAGGAAAAACAGACTTTGATGCCATCTGACTCTTTATATAAGAGAGAACTGAGCCATTGTGAGTTACTCTAATGAGATAAAATAATGAGCTGGTCAGAGAAGCCAGCAGCTGAGAAATGATCTGCAGTTATGTAAGAAGACAAAAAGTTTATTTAAGAGAAATGAAGCTAGAGATGTTTGTGTGGTTGAAAGCTACATAGAGGAAGTAAGGCAGACAAAAATAAAGGAGACCCATAGGGTTAGAAACCATACTGGACTAGACAGGCAAGATTATTAACAATAATTTTAATGCATGCAATGTAGAGTGCGTGTCAAAGAAGTGCAGTGGTTCCTACTTGTACTCCAAGAATGCCAAAGATGATGAAGAATGCACAACAGATGAGGACAATGTTGCCAATGGGTTTCAGGGAAGTGATGAGGGTCTCCACCACAAGCTTCAGTCCTGGAGCTCTGCTAATCACTCTGCAGATGGGAAACAAATAAGAACATAATACAGAAAATATGAAGGATAAAATATATGAAGTAAAAAACAAACAACAAACAAATAAAATGAAAAACAGAAGTAGGGTTGATAATTTTTCTTATTCTCAGTACTTTCATTTTAGATGCTTGGAGTGATGCGTGTCATTGGTCCCTTATAACATCTTCAAAGCACTAATTAGCTCAAAGATTGAATCGCCCATGAGTCACATTAATTGGAGAAAACAAAGTCATTGCAGAGAATATGATTTATCAATTATGTCCAGATTTTCTGCTTGCTGTTGCAATTGTTAAATAAGTGGATAAATAAATGCTTTTTGGATCTTTCTGACCACAGACCATTGCTTCGCTGGTTCCCATGACCATATTTCATCCATTTTATGTCATACCTCCACTGTCTTGACTAAGACTGAATGTAGACAATTTATCAGTCATATTCATGGCTCTGTTTCCTTTATATGTGCTAATAAACTGCATATTAATCAACTAATGTGTTTGATTAAGCCATTTCAATATTTTACTTCTCCTATTCTACTACTACTACTTCTACTACTACTTCTCATATTCTACTTCTCTTTAGATTATAATTATGATTATGCTGAATTGTTCTTTTCTTATCACCGTTTAATTTAGACTTTAATGTATGGCTCTCAGTTTCCTGGATGAATTGTCTTTCTGATAATTGCTATAGAAAAACAAGCTCACAGATGTCAACATAAGTTACATTAGCATATGGTGATATTCGCTGAACAGGAGAAAACTTGAACTGCATCAAACATACAATGCTTTGGGTGTTGAGCCTAAATATGTACCTAAGGGGACGCAGGGTCCTGAGAAGCCGGAGTACTCTGAGCACGCCCAGGATCTTAGCTCCTCCGGCCATGGACACAACTATGTCGATCAATGACACAAAAACCAAAAACCCATCCAAAATGTTCCAGCTGCTCCGCAGATATGCCTGTTCTCCCATGTACAAACCCATGGAAACCACCTGAACAGGAGAAGGAAGAGGTACAGGAGTAGAAATAGATTTATTCATAACATGACGGTTTAAATTCAATCACAGATAAAAAAAAGTACAAAAAAGTTTTCAGACACCCTAGAAATGTACGCGATCATAAAGGTTTTCCAATTTAAAAATGTTAATGGTTTTTTTCAGGTTGTGTTTAATATTTTTGCTGTGACTGCACTAAAAAAATTGCATTTGAAGACCTAAGAGTGACTCTTAATGCACTATTTTGAACATATAATTTGAACATGCATTATTTATTTTATTGTTTAATTCTCTTGTATGCAATCAGTTTGATCTCTTGCTCATACAGAATTGTATAGCACTTTGGTACACTGCTTTTGTTTAAAGCTTAGAGAAAATTGATTTGATTGGATTAGATATTTCCCAAATGCATGGGGTGTCCGGAAACTTTTTTCTAACATTGTAGCTCTGTGATATCTGTTTCTGACTGGCTTCATTTTTTGGGTGATTCAGCAAAAAAAAAATCCAAGGCCATATTGTTGGCAGAAGAGTGGGCTTGAAGTTTACTTTAGAGAATTACAAAACAAAGAGAGAAAGCAACATAGCAAGGGATAAAACAAAAGTCAAGATCAGACTGACTTTGACTGGCTGAAGAAAGCTCAGAGAAGAGACAGGATGTAAGATATCTGCCTTTGTTAGGCAAGGTGAAAAATTCTGCCAAAGTTCAGGGGATAACCTACAATAAAGTTCACTTTTTCGACTCCCACTCCTAGGATTTGTGGCAATTGTGTTTCTGGATAGAGCATTGATATGTGTAGGTGCATAACCTCTAGCAAGAGGATGAGACGTGATAAAGAAAAGTAATACACATTTATAGAACCACACACATCTGCTAAGTATCTAGAGTGGACATAAAATACATGTACAGACAAACTGAGAGAAAATTTGAGGAGAAATAAGAGTAAAACGGCACCTGTGGTTGATGCTAACACGCACACACAGCGACACAATCATGCATTACTAAACAGATTTCAGAGCTGGCATCGTGCTTTCTGCTGGTGCAGTAATCATGCCCCGGAGCCAATTCCTTTATCCTTGGCTATTAGAAAAAAAATATTGTGTGAAGCAGTGTGATATACAATCAAATTTTTATTCCTCTGTAAGTTTGAAAGTGAGGGCTGGGTTTTGCGCGGACAATGTAATGCACATGCACACAGAGGGATACTGTGTATTGCAAAGCAGCAGTGGGAGCATAATGCCTGCTTAGGCAAAAAATCTGCTACTGACATTTGAATCTGTTTGCCAAGTGTTCGGCAAAGCTTAAAGAGACCGTGGGGGGCTTGTGTGCAAACATCAAAATGGTAGAAGGATCAGTGCCTGGCAAACATCTGAGGTCTGAATGCCAAAATGCGAACTGCCCTCAATGATAAAAAGTCAGCTGAATGCATAATGAGTTTGCAATGCTGATCACAGATATACAGTATATAATCTGTATAATCTTTGCAAGGGAAATATCCATTAGACGTGCTGCATAGACTCTGCAGCAGGGTGCCTAAAGACGCCCCACAATGCTGTGTTCTTTGTTTGTTTGCCTGCATCTTGCAAGCAACACTAAACCAGAGAGCAGAGTCCTATGGAGAGATTAATGTTACTCCAAAAATCACAGACTACCTCCTATTATGGAGATACACAAGATTCAAGCACACAGAGACATGAAAGGATCCGTGTACTGCTCGGCCAGGGGTCTGACAAGTCTGTGGCTCCTTGACGGGCCGTGATTGGTTAATAATTGATTACGGGAGTGCATAATTGATGGCCCACTTGTACCAGAGCCTTTTCCCAGAGAATACAGAGACAGGGGAGGAGGGAGGGAATGAAACCAAAAAGGATGGAGGAATAGACTGTGAGTTGGAAAGAAGGACTAATGAAAGCAGTGTGAATGTAAGGAAGTGGAAAGGCAGAGTTAAGAAGAGAGGAAAGGAGGAGAGACAGTGTGTTGGCAGTGCTGGATTACATCTATAAGAGCAGACAATTTGCTCATTAATGACGCAGCTTCATCGCTCCATTCTCCAAAAGAACATGGGAACTTCTGCGAAAGAAAGGAAGTGAAGGATATTGGGAGGCGGGAGCACTGAGGCGACTGAGAGAAAAGGCCGAACTGGGAGGAGACAGACTGCGTGGGGCCTGGACTGGCAGCAACAGAGAGACAGGTTGTAAAACGTTACCTTGAGAGTCATCTCGCCCACAAAGATGGCAGTAAAGATGTAGTTGGAAATGGTGAGAAAGACTCTTTCCTGCACAGACAAAACGGAGGAAGAGGGCAATAAGTATGGAGGACCAGGAGGGTCATCGAAAAAGCAATACTACATTTTCATGCTGATTAATTCATTGTGAAATAAAAATATGTATTACTAAATATAATTTCAAATTCAACAATTAAATGATATAAAAAGAAATCAAATTTCTAAAGCATTTTCTAATTGCACATTTAAAATTGAATTATTAACAGGGATTACAAATTGTTTTCATTATTTCATTATTAAATCCTGAGATTTGAAAATGCATTTTCAAATCCTTTTTCTTAAAGCAGAAATAAATGATCAATTTATAAATCTGATTAGAAATACCTTTACTTTCCATTTCCTTTTCCTTTTCCCGCTTGCATTTTCAAATCCTTTTTCTAAATGCATTTCCTAAACGCTTTACCGCCTTCCTTTAGCTTTTCCGTGACTCTTCTGGGCCTTGAGCAGCGAAA
>JAVQJG010048532.1:0-18169 GCA_036024015.1 Craterocephalus amniculus
TAATATGACATTTGTTTTATAATATAGTGGTATCGGTACTTGGTATCGGCCGATACCAATGGCACAAGTATCGGAATCGGTATCGGGAGGAAAAAAATGGTATCGGAACATCTCTACTTCCTACTAAGATGCAGTCATGCAAGAGCACAGTAGTAAGCATGGCTACTTTAGGCAGGTCAGTGATGAAAACTGGTGAAAGACAGTCAATGCTTGCTGATAATTTCCCAGTTGGAGTATATTTTTGAGAACTCATCTGAAGTTATTATTATCATCATACTCCAGCCAGAGAATATTTGATATGAGGTCAAGGTAGCTTTTTCTACTCAACGTCAAACATTAAATTACGTGATAACAGTCTAGCTTTCATGTAGATGTTGGACAATTCCAGGAAATGGTATAATCCAATCTGCTCGCACCCATGCTAAATACCCCCGTTATGAGTTTAAACAAAGCTTTAGATTATGCAGATTACAAATATGGAGGTCGTGAAAGAGCAGCTGATATTCTAAATTCATCAAACCTGTCAGAAGTAATTTGGCCTTTCACATCATTCTGGCCTATTTTCTCGCACAGTCCAGTTCCAGGTCAGTGGTCACAAATCACACCTAATTTGGGTCATTTTTTTTTAACCCAATAATCATTTCTTCAGCAGTCTGTCACAATTCCTCTGT
Source organism: Craterocephalus amniculus (assembly GCA_036024015.1). Lineage (NCBI taxonomy): Eukaryota > Metazoa > Chordata > Actinopteri > Atheriniformes > Atherinidae > Craterocephalus > Craterocephalus amniculus. Next base: position 672 of record JAVQJG010048532.1, read on the forward strand.
TCTTACGTGAAATGTATGAAATATAAGAGTACATAAAATGAATAATAACTAAATAAGTAGATGTGATTGATAGTATTTATTTATGTATTTATTTTTATGTGTGGGGGTGGGAGGGGGTTAAGAACCTGACTACGGTAAATCAATATTCAAATGAGTTGAACTGATAAAATTAATCTACTTTGGATTGGAATAATATGCATAAATACATTATTAAACAGTTGGCAATCCTATTATTTGTGGAATATGAAAAGAGGAGCAATGATGAATATTTAGCAGTGAAAATTTAACACCTTGTGCCCATACCTCAACAACTGAACCACCCATGTTGCATAGAGAGTTTTGGAAAGGCTAAATGATGACATCTAGTTTCTCCACACAATGAAAAAAAAAATAGAATGTAGAGAAAGTTTGTCTTGAGAAAGTTTATTTAGAAACAATGTTTACATAAGAACACAGCCAATTAAACATGCAAGTATTATTAAAGAATTCCGAGTTTCCTTAATCTTTTTTACGTGACATTAAGCTTTTAAGTATTTACTTTAATTGAAAAAGGTCTTGCCATAGCAAGCATTCAATCAAAATATATATGGCATGTGTGTTTTTATGTGCGTGCACACATACAAATGTATTTTTTTGCCTTCCTTTAAGTGATTAAAACCACGCAAATATTTGCATCACAACAGCAAACTGCTTTGATTTCTAGGGAATTATGTATAATCTAAATGAATCATTCTTGTTTTAACCTACTTGATCTCAAATCAACCAGCAGCGATTAATATTAATGAAAGAAACACAAGCAAAGACAATTAGTTGCTGAGGATGCACTTGGAACGAATAAGTTGGTATGCAGTTGCAGTACTTCCCCGGGATGTGAAGTGACATTTTAATTACATTACTGATGAAGATAAATAAGATCCTTGTTTGCTGGTGTTGTATGTGGTTTTGATTTCGTAACCAAACTGTGAGTATTAAATTTGTTCTTCCACTAGTCACAGGCAGCTTTTATAACTATCAAAAATGCTTGAGAGGCTTTTAAAAGAAAACATCTGCATGGGATATTTACTTTACCACTGAGAGAATGCATTACTTTGAGAGAAGATACAGTGTACATTCAAAGTCATATTAATAGCATTTGTTAAAAGGAGACAATGCGCTTAACTGTTGAATAAAAATGCTCTTTTTAAAGGGGCAAAAAGCAGAAATTCAACATTTCTGAAGGAGTTGAAAAATAGATATGTAAAGAACACGACGTGTAATTTCATCTTAAGTACAGCATAACATCCCACATTGTGTCCCTGTGTTGATCCCCAGCTTCGTGTTTACCAGCCTGTCATGCCACACGTTCATGTACACACATATACTGTAAAACGGCACCTCCTCCTTCCTCTCAGACCCATCGGCATTCCCTCCTATAATAGGTGAGCCAATGAGCAACAGCAAAATATTTTCTAAGTGAAATGCCAGAGAGTAGAGCGAAAACATTCACCAGAAGATGGCCTGGATCTGATATTACTTTAAAAAAAACAAATGGTCATCGGTGAAGAAGTTGCTCCAAAGCGGAGAACACTGCCAGAGTTAAAGGGGCTAACCTTTAACAGCTAGCTGCTGTTCTCATGGACAGGCAAATAAAAATTCATAAATATTATAAGTTACTTTGGCATAATCCAAAAAATGGTAAAACAGTTTTTGCTCATCGTGTTTGCACTTTGTATGCACATTTAGTCGCAGACAAGGTGGGGAGCAGAGGTAGAGGGAAACATGCCTCATGAAACACAGCAAACCTTGGGGTAAAATGATTTAGTTTTTTGTCCCTTTAAGCTAATGAAATATAAAATCAGCAATAACATGCTAGAAATAATTTTCATAAGAAACCTCCCAAATTATGCAAAATATTCAGGTATTCAGAATATTTACCTGTAGTGAAAACAATCAAGCAGTCAATGGACCAAACTAAACCCTGAGCTCATGAATCTCGACCACACTATTAGACCAAGTTTGAACAGGGCTGGCTTATGAAATGAAATTGCAAATGATACTCATGAGTTCTGCTGACCGGGCATGATCAGTGGCTGGATGACGGAGTTAGATTGAATAGTAATGAATGACGGAAAGAAGAGACTTCGGCTAAATTTTGAAACCGGATGACTTTTCAGCGTCTTTGTCTTTGCATCCACACACACACACACAAATACTTAAAAAAAAAAAAAAAACAACAAATGAAGAGAGATCATGTTACCAAGCATACAATTTTCCCACCTGCTGAAGTTGGTTCCTCGCCATCTGCTGCTGTGGAAACACAAAAGAAGAAAATAGGAGGAGGAGGGGAGGAGAAAAAAAAAATCATTAGCTTTATCATAATTATGCTCCAGCATTTAAGATGGCAGCTGCATGTTACACTACAGATTCAACTACACGGTTAACTACTCCGATTCACCATATGTGCAGTAACACTGGACATGTAATTCACTGGGCATACACTGTGGAAAGCCAGACACACCTGCTACCTGTAGGCCTTTGCATCCTGCCAACAGAAATATCCCACAATGAAACATAACCTGGCACTGTCAGAGCCCATCCCCCATTTCTGTTCTGGTCAGTTGCCTTTGACTAATACATGTTCATCATTCTGGACCAGTGTAGGATTACCCCCTGTGGCATACATACTTATGTGCTACATCCCCAGCTCCAAAGCCCCAGTCTAGCTCCGCAACTGAGATTTGGCCTGTCTACCATCATTACTGCAGTCCTCGATCTCCATCATTACTCATGAAATTGCTCCGAAAAATGTGCCTGAAAGCTGGACAGAGCTACAGAGGCAGTCGACCAAGACCATTAAAATCAGGGAATGACGAAAAGACTGCTGCTGTTGTTGGGGATCATCAGAGCAGTGTTCCCATGGATAGATGCATGGATGAATAGATCATCAAGACCTAAATGTAAAAGGATTTGGTGCTTTGCAAAATAAATAAAATATGCATTTCTGTTGTTTTTCAATGCTGCAAATTACATTTCTTACCAGCCGCTTGGCTCATTAAATTGAATACTAATTAAGTATTAGCATATATATGGTTTAGGTCACATAGGCCATATAGCAAACAGACAATTAAGGAATGCCTGCTTCACACAGCTGCAAATATGTCCAAATCCATCTTTGAAAAATAATGAATTTTTGATTGTAACCCAGACAAAAATATAAACAAAGGATTTTCTCCCCTTTCTAAACCAACCATCAGTATCCTGTCAACTTGTTTTCCCGAGTTGCTCTTGAAGGTGAAAAATCAAAAACTGCTGAACTATTGGTACCGTGGAACATATGATGAAACAGAGCAGCAAAAACGGAAAGTAAAAACGGCTCACTTCAGCGCAGCTTCGCACACAGAAGGACTGAAGACTGTACTGGCGTCTCTCACATTGCTTTAAATGGGAGAGAAAAGCACCCACCGAAGTCATACGGAGCCACAGCCAAGCACTCAGTCAGCCTCTCATCAGTCTGGCAGCAGAAATTCCCCTTTGTTTTTTCCAATGCACAAGGGCTAGTGTAATCCCTAACCAAGCACATTCCACGCTTCACTTAGTGTTGTTTTTTTTCTGCCTCTCTTCTTGGCTTTTACCACTAGGGTCATGCCGTGCACTTGCAAGTCCTTAGATGCGCACAGTATACACACTTGATTATATAGTACAAAGGAAAAACAAGTGAAAGAAAAACATATGCCTCCAAGTGCAGAGAGCGATTTACACCCACACATAAATACACATGCCGAGAAGATAGAGAAGCAGAAAATGAAGTTTTTTTGTTTATCCAAGTGTTGAAGTTTTGAATCATAAGAGTTCATAAAACACTGCATGCACAAAGAACTTGGCTGGCGTTCCCAATTGATGAGTAGATCACCCAGTGAGAGCTGTAACACAAGGCACATCAGTACACAGGAGCATCACTATCTATCTACTGTGGCATGACACGACAACACTTAATTAAACACATTATAAGCAAACTTGTGATGAGTGGACCAGTCATCGAAGCTGAGAAAATCTATACTCTAAATTGCCTGCTTTTATAATCATTCACACCTAAAAGTCTGCACAAAGGTCTAAAACTAAGGTTAAGACTGATATTACATTACGATTTTCATCACCTGTGTGATCTATAACACTTCAAAAGAGGACATTGATTAGTTTAGAGGCAAGCATAATTATTGTTACTGAGCTTATTCCCTATCACTGCTGAAATAAATAGAGAAAAAAATAAAAAAACAGGGCCCTATCTTCAGGGCTGTAATATTAGTGGTTTATATGATATAACACGTTGTATTTGTGAGTGTCACATCCAACATTAACATCTGGCAAACAAGATTGCCCTCCCTACAAACTGGCTATTTAGCAAATCTGCATGAATGCAGATATGGACTGTAACTTAGTTAAAAGATCATTCGCGATCACATCACAGCAGCTGTGTGTGAAAGTTAAAATACATCCATGGCATTCGCAGTCATGTTGCAAAAAGAATGCATTTTGCTGTAATCATGATCCTTTTCTAACCCAAACAAAGCTTGGCTAGGAGGGTGTTAGCGCTAATAAGACCTATTTATGCTTGACGCAGATGACGGATACACAGACACATGGACAGTTTTGTCAGACTTCTGCGTCAATTACATGCATATTTGGTGCGTTTTCAGGCTCCTTGTGCATCCGTCATTCGACACAGAAGAGGGAGTAATACCACTAGAAACCACGGTGGCAGTGTTGAGCATAGTTGAGCAGAAACATTTCAGAGAAGAAGAAGAGCAATGGGAAGAGGAAAACAGTAGAAAAAGAATGAAGACAGGAACAAAACTTCAGAAGTTGCTCAAGCTTAGGAAATAAGGCTCTACAAGTGTTCAGGGCGTGTTGGTGGTTACAAAAAACTTCATAGCAGCGCATTAGTGCCACCAACCAGTGTCTGATACTAACGTTGCAAAGCAGCAAAAAACTCAGCACTGCCCCCTAGTGGAGGTAAGTCGTACCAACCAAAAAGACGCATGGAAGTATTAAGTCAGCGACACATGAAGACGTTTGGAACGGACATCCCCATTTACATCCATCAGGGAGCATAAACAGCTCTTTAGAGAAGACCAGAATCACAACTGTTACAGAAATGGATGCTCTAGTTTTATCATATTAGATCAAATTTGACTGATGTTGCATTATATAATGCACCAAGGCAATCATTTATAGATATTGCTGTTCCAATTAATTAACCCCAGGTGTAAAAAGTATAAAACAATATCATATCTGTGCTTCAGGTCCTCATATATAGAAGTGAATAGAAAGGGAATTCCTTTAAAGAAGCGCGATACTGTTCCATTTTGTACAATAAACACTTTAAGCTTTGATACTTCATGAAACTGCATTAATAAATTTGTAAAACATTGTAGGCTCTGGAGATGACTTATTTAAATGGCCCCTCCCGCCAGGACCTCTCTATAGTATGATAAGCTTCCATCCTGGGACATATTGGTTTAATCTGACTGACAGCCAGGAGGCAGTTATAACCATCCATAATCTAAATAGGAACCAGCCCGCCTGTCCAGCACAGGCCTGATATGACCTTAAGGTGTTCAGCGGAGATAGAGAAGCAAGTCCACGGTGAACAACCATAAAAACCATTCAAAAAGATTTGCCTACAGTCGTTACACACTCACATGAGAACGGGGGCACATCAGTGTAGTAAAACGTGAAGGTTTTCACATAAATGCAACAAGAGATGGACATGTAAGCATGTAAAATCTCATTAGTCTTGGTTTAGACTTTTTAAGAAAAAATGGTTAAAACCAATAATTCATTCAATTATTTTGTTTACATTTTTATAATATAATATATATATATATTTTGTTTGAATGGCACTAGCAACTTGTTCCCCCTGAGAGTTCAACATTTGTTTTGATTCAGGATTTTAAAAAAGTAGACCTACAATGGATATAAAACTATTATATCACTAACTTTTGTGAATTAAAATCCATGACATTTAAAAACAAATAAGAGAGAAAATGGTATGGACCCCCAGGGATTTTAGAGATTGAAAGAGTTTACAATGTATTTGTATGAGGTGGCAATAAAAAGAAGGATCCCCTTTAGATTATGGAAGTGTGAAACACAATTGGTTCATCCCACAAACCATGTTATCACAGTTTTACAGACTGACAGGCACATTAAAATGGATTCAGACAAGGTGAATAAAATGACATAGTTTGCTGAATGTGGCCCATGAGAATCTCTGAGGATTTAGCTTTTCCAAGGTTGTTTCTGTACTATTAGCATTAACCACATAACCCCATTACTGCTTTATGCATCCACATTTGTCTGGGCAAGAGGTCAAGACAATGATTGCACTAACTGTGATTGGGATAGCAGAGCATTGCACAGTAATGGGAAGCAGCATTATGTTTCAAAAGGCTGTTTTTATGACACTGACCCGATTGATGCTTTTCACTCTGGAACGATTACAGGGTGACTTCAGCTTAATGCCAGTTATTTAGCAGAGCGGGTTTATGACATTTAGTAGGTGTTATTGTACGAGTAGCTGCCCCTCTCATTTACATAACTATGTGTTCTCAAACTCTCAGCAAATAGTCGAAGATTGAAGGCTGCGCTGTAACTTAATACCAGCGCTGTATGGGTTTGGGCTGGAGTTAACTTATTTGCAATGTTAATATTATCTGAGTGTTAATTAAGATTCAACAAGTGAAACGCCAATATTAGCCAGAAAGAAGAGTGAGTTCCTCCTAAATTACTGCTTGGTAAACACAGTCTTTCTTACATTCATTGCCAGCAGGCCATGACAAGGTCAAAAACATATCCACTTAAAGGATCGTATTACTATTTAGCATTGTAGCGTCAAGAATGAAAGCCGGCTGTCACTACTAATGCTGGCAGCCCAGAGACCACTCGCTGAGGCTGCAAGTCATGTTCGTGTCTGTCAAATGTCTCTAGGTATGAATTTCTGTCAGTAAAATTGTAAAGTTTCATTATTCTTTCCAGTCTGTAGCAGCGAGTGATATAAGGGCTGTTTAAGACCTGAAAAAAGAAAAAGTCAATAAAAATTATCACACAAACTAGTTTGATTTGCCACAAATCTGCATTTAATTAGTGCATGACTCAAGTAGGAGCTAAAATGTTTCCATGTGTGTGTTCCCCAAAGCTGTAAAGGCGCAGTATTAATTATGACAATCAACTTCTGTGCAGCGTTGGAGGAAGGATGTCATAAACTGTTGCAATAAACCAGCTGTTTTATATGTTTTTTGAATTTTTTTTTCTGACACAAAACAACATCCAAAGAAGTTAGAGAGAAATCAGGATTACATTAGTTGCAAAGTGTCATGCGTTGCATGTGACAGAGTGAGCATATTTTACATTTAGCACTACAGATTTCACCTTTCTCTGCACCTCACACACACGCAACACACACGCAACACACACGCGATCACTCTCCAACCAACAGCAGATGCTCAGTGCACATGTATCTCCCACATACCATCACCACTAAAAGTGTTTCCTGCAGCACACCCATGCTTATTAACATTAAATCATCTTGTTATGGAGTGGGTGGCTAACTGTGAAATGACTCACACAAACAATACCAACAATAATTAGGGGGATACTGTTAAATCACTTTCTTTACATTGGTTCCTGTATCTCCTTATGATCAGTAGAAAACCCTTTCATGCCAAAGAGGAAGCAAACATCATATCTTTGAATGTAATGAATCTATACTGATGATTTTTTTTTATCAGAAAGGCAGTTTTAGAATTTATCCATATTCTGGGAATCATTTACATGTCATGGTAACTTTAAAATGAAAGACAAGAAAGTCTCATTAAGGTTACCTGTGGTGGAGTCGGTTTAATAAAATGAACTCTGAACCTGATATGACAGAAGGTAAACAACACACAACATGGAATGATCAAAATTTATCCAAAGAACTTGTTGTGGAAGATTACTAATTTCAGATGACGGGGACTTTTTTCACCATGTTAAATGTCCATGTTAAATATTTCCGTACCATTGACATATCACTCACACCAGCAAATGCTAAGGGTTGAGAATTAAAATAAAAAATTATAAAAAGGAGTTAAACTTACAGGGTTGGGGTTATAACTAATAATCTACAGATTACAAACTACATCTTTGGAGACTAATAGAAACTTTAGAGACTGTATATGATTACTGCTTATGCAATTTGGGGTTAGAATTTCAGTTTTATGTAACCCTCTCAAAATTTCCAACCAGACTGTGAAGCTAAAAGGTTTTAGACTCGTGGAGACACGCATAGTAATAGTTACATGCACAGTTTTTGCTAAGTCTGGCCCACTACACTTAATGTAAATAATAATTATGATAGATTAAATTTAAATAGCCCTCTTCAAGGCACTTGTAACACTTACAGTGAATCCATTATTCATTCACTCTGCATTTATACGCCATTGTTGGTTAGCTATAGCCATAGCTGCCCTGAGACCAACTGATTTGGCTGCCAATCTGTGCCAGCCTCTCCAACCACCACCAAACATCCATATACACCAGTGATAATGACACTGGAGGCAAGGTGGATAAAGTATCTTACCCAAGGACGAGACAGATTGTTTTGGAGGGAGTGAGATTTTAACTGCCAAGTCTCCGTTTACTGAATGACATGCTCCACTTCCTGCGTTAGGACTAATTTATGCCCAATATTAAAAATGCATATGGATGCAGATGAAGCCCTCTGTATATCTACTGCAGTCGTTGCATGTATATTTATATCCATTCTCAGGGAGCTTGCGGATGTTTCTTGCGGATCGTGTCTTAAACATAACTGAGAATGTTATAAAACCTTAGTCTTAGTAGTGGTTTTATACTTTTGGCTTTAAGTAAGACTAGCCAAAAAACCTTGTGTTTTGCTGTTCAGTCTCCTAACTATGTGCACAAACAGGCAAACATTTCAACATCGTCATTAGGGCTGACACTATTTCCTTTTCTCCTGATCTGATTCTTTTATAATTTGGGGCGTCGATTCAATTTAAATTGCAACTCTGCAACATTTGACAGATTTAAAGAAAAAGTTGAATGACAGCATTTTCTTACTCCCACCCTTAATTTTCTCCCAGTCTCCTCCTAAAATTTTAAAGTTAAAGGTCACTTTTAGAAAGAAGTACGCAGAATTACTTCTGCAGAGTAGTTTGTTCTTCTAGTAGCTTTTTAGGATTGTGAACCAGCTTCTCCTTACTGCTGAATGCTGTTGATAATGGTAGTTGTGCTAGCCAAATTCTGAGGCCTTGAAACATGACATGATATGCAAAGTACTAAAACATTCGTAGTGCACAAATTGTATTCTGATTTTCTTACAGAAGGAAGTACATACCCCATAAGATATTTACAAATATACATGACAAAATTAAATACATGGCTTTTTTAAAAAGCATCAATTAGCTGGTTAAAATAATAAAATTATACACTGTGGTATATTCTGTAATGTGTGAGACTAGTTGTGGACTGGATTTTCAGTCCAACAGACATCAAATTGCTATTGCAAGCACAACATAGAGGAGCCCACTGGATTGGTCTGACTGGAGCAAAGTGTTTCAGTAATGTGGTCAATACATAGACATATCCATGGCCTGATTCATACTGAGTTTTTGACATGAAATCAATATGTTTATTTTAAGACTGCTTTAAGTGTCAAGAGTGCAGAACCAAGTGTCAGCAAATAACATATGTTCTCAGTCTTGTTTTGGTCTGTATTGATTGTCCATGTCTTACGAAAAGCTATCTGAAGAATACAGAATTCAACAAAATTGAACATTTTCACAGATGAATATCAATAAAATGCAGTAACTGTGCTGCTGATTAAAGTAGAGTATAAACACCCAAATTCAATTCTTTCCACAAGAAAGAGGGGGGGGAACAGAAACATGGAAAGCTATCAAACCTAATGATTCACTTACAGATTTATTACCTGCCACCCTAAAAAATAATCTGTAAATGGAAAAAAGATTTTAAAAAAGTTGTGCTGTTTAATGCATTGCCTTGGCAGAGAGGTTGGCAATGGGTGCAGCAAGGCTTCCTCTTCCACAGGGAGCTGTTTCTTACCCTATCAGAGAGACTTTTACTTGTATAACCTGGCATGCATGTTCAAATGCAGGTTTACTTGAATCGTACGACCAGATAAAAGGCTGTTGCTTCTCTGGCTTCACTTCATGTCGAGCAAATCCCCAGCAAATAGAATAAATAAATAAATAACGTTAGGGACTTAAGAAAAAAAAAGTATATATATATATTTGGATCTGTAGCTCCAAAAAGAAGACCTGTGAAGGAGTGGGATAAAGAGAATGAAAGGGGAAGAAACAGAAACAGCAAACCGCAGCTGTACAAGCCAAGCAGCAAAGGCCGCCACATGAGATCACCTTAAAGGAACAGGTCACACTAAAGAAGAAAATCTGCCTTGAGTTTTATGCATGCAGGTCAAATTCAGCCTAAGTGTTTTAAGACAATAAACAAAAGCAAATAAGCTCCCGGAGTGCGAGAGCACATGGACCCTATTATGCAGCGAAGGCTGTTCCCAGAAATGTAATGGTTATTTTCCACCTCCTTTTGTATCACACACACTGTTTACCTCAATTATCAACCATGGAGTTCTAAAGGTTAACTCCTATTGTCTTTTAAACTAAGAGCAATAAAAACTTCAAAAATCTTGCGGTTTTGTTGTGCAAGTTTTCCTGTTTGACTTTCTGTCCAGCTCTAAAAGCTGGAATTATTTATCTCCTGTAAAACTTGTATGATATCCAAAACTGTCTGACACAATCCAGCCTCATCATTTGTGGCATGTGAGGGTGCAGCGATGGGTTTTGGATGCACTTAATGCAAACACCCACTGGAGCTGTCATCTCTTTTGAAGGATTTAGCTCTCACTTCATACATTTCACCTGGATAATGATGAACAGCAGCGGGGATAAAAAGGCTTTAAACTACGCCTTCAATGATCTTCTTAAGCCAACAAATCTTAAAGGTTTTTTTTCCTGTTTCATTAGTTTCTTTTCATCTTTTCATGGAAAAGAAAAATTTAAAACAGAAATGGAAAAACAAAAGAAAATCAACTTGTGTTTTCGTTATTACAAGTTTTGTTGACGAAAGCAGCTGAAAGTCACTGTGAATACTCTACTTATGTTCAACCAAAGGGCCTCTGAAGGTAGGGGTCATGCAAAGATCTGGCTCATGTTTAACCTGCACAAAGATAAACTATCATGGGAAACCACACACAGTAAGTCAGCAATTCTGACACCAATACTATCAAAACAGCCCATACTGCTCATGGGAAGACGTAGGAAAGCTTCTGTCTCAGAAAGCTCATGACAGTTTGAGATAAAATTCCTGTAGAAATAGCTGTATTTACATTTATGGGGTTTTTTTTGGTTTATTTTTTTTAATTCAATCTTAAGATGGTATTTGAAATAGAAAAATATAAAAAATAAAACATCAATGCACTTCAAATTATCTCTACTGTCATCGTGTATCATGTTGCTCACCAAATGACAAAGAATCCTAACTTGAAAGAGTAAACTAGATCTCTGTTTCCTTGCCAAGTATGGATGAGAAGTGTAATTTGTTGACATCAAAGGGGAAAAGAGAAAGCCCCGACTCATTCCACTGTTTTCCGCATTGTTAGTGTGGGAAGGAAGGAGGGGTGAAACCCTCTTTCCTCCTAATTGGATGTAATCGCTAGAGGGAATAAACTTGCTTTGGCCTCAGGGAGAGGGAAGTGAGAAGAGAAGGAAGATGTTTAGAAAGTGCTGAAAATGCTAAATATCCCTAGAAGACTTAAAAGACACAGTGTGGTCTTAGTAAGCCAAACACATCCACAGCCAACTGTTGGGAAGCAGCTTTATAGATAAGTACATGTAGTCACAAAATAAGAAAAAATAAAAATAGATAGTGAGACAAAACACAGATCTGAAGAAGCAGAATAATAAAAAGATTAAATATATACGATCAAAGAATATGTGAAAACTTTTGGAAGCTTGTGGGTCCAGAAAGAAAATTTTGGTCCTGACTGCCCAGAAAGCCACAGACAATAATGAAATATGCATTACAAAGAAAGTTCAATAACTGAATTATTGGATGAGGGTTGGGAAGAGTTGGTTTAATTACTCATAACAATAGTTGAGAATGAAATTGGTTATACAATACTTATATGTTGTTATGAGGCTCTTCAGCACTATAGATGTGATGATGATGCTGATTAGGGATGGGCATTCAATTAAAGTGTCAATATTTATAGGCTAAATTTAAACGAGGTAAAAGTAGAAAAAAACTAGTTTTTCATATTTAGACTTTTATTACAAGATGCGCTTACATACAATTTTTGCAGTTTGAAGAAGCATTCGATTAATCGATTAAAATATATTATCGAATAACAGCTTAATGATTGATTTGATTTGATTTGATTCATTTCCACAACATCAAAATCACAATACGCATTAGATGTCATTTACATGCAAGTGTGGCAGGACGACCAGAGGGCCCGGGCCGGGAATCGATCCCTCAATCCCTCAACCTCCCAGGATCAGTCGGAGGCACACAGTGACAGGACCCACCCACTATCACATCTCACCCCCTCTTTTCACAAGCACGTTCTCGTGCTTTACGCACATGCCACAGGTTCAGAATCCATGGACCCTTTGGGCCACACATGGATCCTACCGACAATGCCAGAATGTGGCAGAGGGCCCGGGCGGGGAATCGATCCCACAACCTCCCGGGTGAAAGTCATGCGCACTTGCCAGTCAGCCAAAGGGATATTGTGGCAAGCACACATGACGTTTACATGACTTTTGCATGATTTCACTTTCAGTGTAGTCTGCCGTTGCAACTCAGTAACTCAGCCATGGGATCGTCTGATGCGCAACTCTAGCCTGTGTTTTAATGATCTTTTACATAGAAAAAATGTGGTACATTCCTTTGTTTTCATCTAACTGATTCCTGATTTGATCATGCCCATCCCTAATGCTGATGTTAAGGTGAGAGCATGATCTGCTCTGTGCTTTCCACACAATACATGAAAGTAAACTATGTAATCTCCTTTGTATTTGGAGTATCTGAAAAATGACAGATGCAGGTAATATTGATACTGCCATTGACTGACCAGTTTGATCCATCTAAAAATGTTTTCTCCATATTGTATAACAGTATTTAACAGATTTGACAGTAGCTGAAAGAGACGCTGAAATATGAAACAGTTTATTGGATTAAGGCCATTTGTCAGAGTCAATCTTTTATTCTTATGCAAAAAAAAATAGTCAATTTCCTGTAAAACAATGATGTTTCCATTTTACTCTGAGACCATATTGGTCTTTTTATTTTCATTTTTAGTTCACAAAAATTGACAATGTTGATGATCTTTTGATCACTCAGTGAGAAAGAGATTCCGCACATTTTCCAAAATGTCAAACCATTTCTTCTTCATCCACCTGGTGAGTGTATACAGCCACAAAGTCATTAAGGTTCCAGCTTCCAACGGAATTGAAGACAAACAAATATTTTTTCTATGCTGCACTGACATTCTTGCCGGGACACATTACGTTTTAAGCACTGGGCAAAGCCTCACCAAAACATGCAGCTCTTATGGCCCATAATCAGCATGCACAATAAGTATATTGTGGTTGAGATCTGGTCACTGTGAGGTTTGGGGCTTCAGTAAATGTTATTACCACCTCAAAGGCTGACACACACAAAGTTGACTCTTTGGAGTCCTTGTCAAGAAAACAATTTCTGTTGCCAGGAAAGCCTCCAGGCAAGAAGCTCACAAGACTTTCCTCACAGCCAGAGGTATCCCATCCTCTCATGTTTAGTTTAGGTGAGCTTCTCTGAGAAATGCTTCTAATCATTTAAGGCTGCCTCTACTGCTCCTCCTGCTTCATAGTGCGAGTAAACCAAATTTAGTTTTCAGTCCGTGCTGGAATATATTCTCACCGGAGCCCTACATTCTAGGTTGCACCATCACAGCAAGAGTGCATGATGTGACTAGGACGTGAACTATGCTCAAAAGGGGGAAAAAGAACAGAGTGGCTTGAGGGGAGAGGTTAAAAATGCCCAGCTAGTGTGTTTCCCTTATTTAGTGTAAAGGTCTCCATCCTTGTTAGGTGTAAGCTGGTTGCCTATTCTTCCCTCTTCTGCTCTCATTACAGTGCATCCTGCCTGAGCCAACTCTAAGCCCTGCAAAGGTGCGTGCAGAGCTTTCGTCTAAGGATACGATCGATAGCTCTCCTCATCATAGGCCAGGGGCAGCGATAATGCACTCAGCCCAGGACCTGCAGGGTTCACAAGCAACTTAGGGCACATGCTTTCCCAAGGTGAAAGCATAGCCCATGTACACTATGAACAATGAAGTCACTTGAGAATAAAAATGCACAATATCTTTGATATCACGATTGCATCAAATGTGAAGATTTGAAGAATTGGAATTTTGTCTCAAAACAAGAGTAAAAGAGAATATTCTGCCACGCTATCACTGTAAATAGCCCACATTTGGAAATAGCAGTGCACAGAATGTTACAGGGTTAATTCTTCATTGCCTACATGACTACCGGTTTGATCAAATGGGTCAAATTGAACTTGGTAACTTAAAAGACTGAGAATACTGGATGATGGTAAGACCAACCTGCAGATCCAACACAGTCCTCTGTATCTCATTCTCTTTTATACATGCAGCCTTTCATTCAGCCCTTACTATTCAAGTCTCCGACCACAACACTAACATGAATCATTAGTGAGCTAACCTCTAACCACACTTTGCTGCTCCTACATTGTAAATAATCTATTTTATGTAATGTGTGCTGTGACTAATGTACACCATCCAACAACAAGGTAATTAGGCAGAATTTACTATCCCTTTAGGCTGATAGTGAACTGTAATTAATGATGATAGGACACAATTTAGTTTTGCTGAAATACCAACAAATACAACTATTCCAAATACAGTCAAATGAAATGAACTGATATGTTTTCCAATCTCTGATTAAATATATGAAAGAAAACTTCAAATGTAAATATTCTTTGAAATTCTGAATTGTGTACTTCAGATTAGTTCATATAGAAATCTAAAGAAAGAAACTGAAACAAATAAACAATCCTGAAATCTCATCACTGACTGGCAAGAAAAACACAACAATGCTCTTTGATGAAATGTGATAATTAATATGATTCAGAAGCGTTCTATTGCAGGTTCTTGCTAATTAAGAGCCAGCAAATCTAATTTGGCTTCAGAAATATTCTTCACAATATCCCTGCCATTACATGTCTCTTTGGCAATGTTAACAGTTGCAGTTACCAGAATGGGCATATGTTACAAGTTATTGTCGTTTTATCATTATGAACAAGTTTATCAGTATAAAAAGTGGCTATAATATAATCGTATAAATGTGCATGCCTGTGATAAACTGTCTCACAAATAGCAGATGGAGAAAGGTTTGCATGAAAACAATGGTTAACTACTGTTTAGTAATACATGCTTTCTGCTTCTGAAAAGCACAGCCTGTTGTTGCACCATCCATCAAATATTCTGGCACACCCTTTTTAAAAGTCACACTAGCTGAGCTTCTGGGAAAACACAGCCATAAGGTATGAGGGGAGCAGTAATTACCAGATGTGTTCAGTATCTCCTGTTGAGTGGAAGCTACAGTATGACTGACATCCCCTTCCTTCCAGCAAATATTGGACAGCCGATGTTATGGTTTGTGGCTAAATGCAGGTTCACAAAACGCCTCTTCTTTCTTCCCTCTGCCCCCATCCCCTCATCCCTCTGCACACTCATTACAGATGCCCTAGTTTGCTTGTGAGCAAGGAGAGCGTTGCTAGCCTCATTACAAACTTGGTCACCTCCCATCTTTTGTACCTTTTTCCCCGACAAGATCTCCCACAGTCATTCTTTTATCCCGGGAGCAGCCTGAAAAGATTCATCAAATGTATAAAAAAGTGGGGCTCACATCTCATCTGAATCCTCGTAGTAAAGAGGACGGTGTCTGCGATGGAAACGGGCGAGGAAAGTTAAACAGCCAGGGGGAAAATGCATTTTGCTTCAAAAGTGTGTCAATTTGCAGCAATGATACATATTCAAGAGCACACTGAGGCATTTCTTTAACCATGTTCGTTAAATGTTTTCCTCATTAGCTCTCTTGTTGCCATGATGCTTTCCATGTGGCATTTTGGATGAGAAATAAAATTGTGCCTCCAAAAGCATAATGTGACTGAGCAATGTTATGAATGAAAATTCATAGAGGATGCACCAGCTTTGCAAATTCAAATGTTTAGTGTTTTTGTGATGCTTTTGAGTGTGTCTAAGAGACATGGAGATGACAGATTCGATGAGTCATTCACAAGTTTGCTAAATGTAGGCACGTCTGGTTGATTTTTAATACATAATCATTTTTTCAATTTTGCTTTCATGCCAATAATAACTTAGTCCATCTGAGCCTGCAGCATGTTAGTTTAGTAGAAATCATAGTGGGATTAGCTCTTTGTCTGAATACCATTGCTCTATCAGCAGCTCTGAAGCTCACTAATTATCAATTTGTTTGTCTAATCCAGGCAAAAAAAAAAAAAAGAAAAACGTGAATAATTTCCATTTTATTGAGAATCATGTCTAAGACTTTCTTGGCCAGGAGCATATCTGCAACCTCAGATAGTTTATTAGTGCTCTCAAAGTAACATTAAGATTTTTTTTTTAAATAGTCATAAACCCCTTAGGGTAAAAAAATGCATGGGTTTTAAAGTTGTACAGGATGAGGCATCCCAAATGAGTCTTTGCAAGACACCAGTCTTGCTATTAGAAAGTTTTGACAGTATATCTCTTTAACTATTCAACTAAGCAAATAAGCACACCTACCCAAGATGTTCAACTGCTTTTGAAAAATCCTCTAAATCTATCAAAAATGTTCTATTAATAGCCTATGCTTTACTAACCACACCTTTCAAACATTTTTTTCCTGGAAAAGACAACCAGTATGAAAAACACACAACCATATGTATGTAACCTACCATTCTGTATTATGCTACATGTGTTTCAGAAAATCATTATGCATTTCATTAGTCATGTGTCTTGACGTTATGACATCATATGAAACTTATTCATGCTTTATCTGCTCCTCGAGAGAAAAGCGTTCAAGTGCCACACCTTGTCTGGGACGATATAAGCACATATGTAATCTGTCTGCTAATAACACGTCTGTAATGCAGATATATCATGTGGATAACTTCATAACCTTTGTCCCTTACAGAAAGTCCTTCCCTTTTTACTATCTGCTGGACAGCAAAACTTTTACCTTGTGCAACGTCTTGTTTGGCTAAAGTGAAACTCTTAAACCAAAACAAATGTCAAACTATGAGGGGCCGTGTGGGACATTATCCAGAATTACCCTCTCATTGCCGCATGTGAAACTTAAGTCATTCACACACTATACTAAAACCTCTCATAAACCATAGTAAAATCATTCACA
>JAVQJG010048533.1:0-53011 GCA_036024015.1 Craterocephalus amniculus
GAAACAAATATCTCAGGGAAGGATCCAAATCTCCAAAAAGTACCATAGGTGTCCAGTACACTTCAGTTTACATCACAATTAAGGCCCCACTTGCAAAAAAGTGGACTTCTCCTTTAAAAAAGGAAGAGTTTTTTGTCTATAAACAGTATCCTTAAATCGAAAGCACATTTTGATTTAATTTGTCTATTTACAGCAGGAATCTTTAATCAATAAAAATCACCATAAATCATAAAGGTTTCTGTTAGGTTTTGGTTCAGAGGATGTTTTGGATGAATGAGACAATAAAAATTAATGTTCCAGTCTTTTGAAGCATACTGGACATTATTAGAGACTACAAGCGCGTCTACATATGCCTTTTCTGAACTCTCCAGTTTCACATTAAATAAAATCTATCCTAACTGACCAG
The DNA here is from genome assembly GCA_036024015.1 of Craterocephalus amniculus. NCBI lineage: Eukaryota > Metazoa > Chordata > Actinopteri > Atheriniformes > Atherinidae > Craterocephalus > Craterocephalus amniculus. Next base: position 407 of record JAVQJG010048533.1, read on the forward strand.
TGGTACTAGTTAATCTAAAGAATCTGCATCTAGCAGTACTTATCCAGCAAGGCTTCACATGTTTGGAGATCTGTGTGGACCAGGTTTGCAGGATAATACAAATATGGAAAATTCAATGTAAAATATCAAACCAGGAGTGTGTCTGTCTGATTGATTTGTCCATTTAAGAGTCAAATTTCACTGACAGAGGTCTCTAGTAACAACCTGATGTGAGCTCCTGTTTCTCTGGTTTTAGTGGATCTGATACACACGAGGGGTAATGGTCTGCTCTCCATATTATAGATCCAAAGGCTTTTATTAGGCCCATTAGGATTTCTTGATAGACAGATATGGATGATGCAGAGACTTGCACACTCTGCAAGTGCTTGTGCCATACCGCAAATGTGTGTGTTTACAAATGCTGTATCACACACACTCGCTTGTTTTTAGACAAAGCTAAAAAATGCCTGGTTTCAAATTTGATATATTTTTATTTTCATTTTCACAACTACACACACATTCACAGACAAAGGAAACTAAAACATGAGGAGATGAAAAAATAACCTGATTGATCAAAAATAGATATCTGAAATGTGATGTAAAGAATTTGCAGCAAAATAAGAGACTTTTTTGTAACACCTATTTCTACAATAAGATCTTGGTAGTGTTTGTTGTTACCGTGGCAATGCCATATCAATTTGCCCGCCTGCTAATGGAGCTACAGTGGTGATGATGAAGTTCTGCTTGTGATGACGGCCTTGCTGTATAATGCTTCTGTGATTTTACAGGAGGATATTTCTTTTTGAGAGAACTCATTTGAGACTTTTTAAACCTTAAATATTTTTTACATCCATATTTTCAGTCCCTCTTCTCTGTCACGCCTCCATGAAAAGCGCTATTTTTTCATTTATTCCTTCTTAGGTTACTTTCTTTTAAAATATTGGTATTTCAATATTGCTGTATGAGTGATGAGAGTGATGCAAATGTAAGGTGGCTTGATTGCAGCATCTTCAAGTATATGACTTCACTAAAAACTGCCTTCACAAGAGCCTAAATCTTTTCCGACAGGTCTTGTCATTCATTTTGGGTTTCTTCTTTTCCTTTTACTGTGATTTATCGTTTTTTTTAAATGTCTGCAGAAACCCAGATCTCTAAAATGCAGACATGAGTAAAAACAGAAATCTCTGAGCATCTACTTGTTCCCTTGGTCTCTTTTCGTGTCTTAGCTACATGTGAGGCGCATAAAAAGGGAACGCTAACTTAACTTAGTGGTACTTATAAATACATTGAAAGCATTTGTGACCTCTAATGGTCATAAAACTGACTGAACATGAGGTTTTACGATGACATCCAGCGAAATAACAGCTTTATAGTACGAACAATGTATCGTAGCTCTGAGTACGGTCATTTTGTAACCCAAACCAAACATCAGTTTTTACAAAACCCAAACAGAGGGAGAGAGGAAAGTGTTTTAACAAAGGCCCTACCTGAAGTGAAGGTGTTTAGACTGAACACATGAAACTGAGGTTATTCTTTAAACATTAAAGTTAGACAAGTTGTCGGCACAGCTCATCTTGTCTTCACTTCTCTACTAAATGCACAGACAAGGAAGTGGTTTAGAAATCTAAAACTGCTTTTCAGGAAGAAAGAAAAAGTGGTTTTGACAGAGGTAATGAACAATTTGAGTAATGAATAATATATAACCAGAAAAGGTAATGAACAATTTAAAGCCAAGTACATGCTGGAGTGGTTCAGCTGGTTGCCTGCACCTGAGGCATTATATACTGTATATATATGCAATATATGCAAAGAGTATGCACACAGTTACATACCACTAATCCATGCTTTCCTATCTAGCTTTTCTTTTCGGAGGCTGTTTACAGTGACTTTGCACTACATGACCGTAACATGAGGAAACATGGTCTTACTGCCTGCTGCATACCCCTTTTATTTATGGCCAAACATGTTAACTCAATGGTGCATTCCCTATTATTAGGTGGAGGAAGCAACTCTGGACAACTTAAGCAATAAAAACAATTATTACCTTTTCACTGGGTTATTTAGTATATAATATATATATATAACTTTAGTGAGGGTTTCATAAATAAGCCAGCAAAATCTAAACACAAAATGAGCATAAAAACGCTTCTAAAACAAATAGTATAATGGAAAAATATCTGACATGCCTTGGGGGTTATTGGTTATAAACAAACCGCAAATACAGCTGCATGTATATTGTGCATTTTCAGATCGAACAAAATATAGAGGAGAGGCAGTGATGGATTGGCTCATGCCATGCAGTCATTTTACACCTTCTTTTACTGCACACAAAAGGTCAGAGCCACACGTTTCCCCTCCCCTACTTGTTTTACTCGCAGACTAAATCACACAAAGTCAAATTTGATGGAAAACACAAAGCAGACAGTCAGAAGTCCGGCCCGGACCACACCCAAACAAAGTGAATAAGGAAGTGGAGCCACTCGACGCGTGGGAGGGGCTTCGCTGAGATGGAATGAATAACCTTGATACAGTAACATGATACACCAAGGGAAAGTTGGCAGGAGGAGGAGAAAATCAAGAAGGCCGCGCCCTGTCGCCTTAGGAGCAGCATTTTCGCTGTATGCATTTGCTCATAGATGGAAGCAGCTGATTTGTGGCTTTTGATGTTTTACCAAAACCATTACAAGTTTTATTTGTCTTTTATTGTTGCAGAAATGTTGACAACCCTCTCCACGTCCAGATAGACAATAAAGCAAGACAGCAGTACCACATTCCCTCTATTATTGCACTGCGTTTATTTAAAAAAGCAAGTCTTCAGAGAATACTAGAAACAGCCAATAAGACTATTAAATGCAGCTGTTAAGGGCCATAAACACATCACTTAGCCCTTGCAGCTGACAGCAGGTTTATGTGATTTTATCAATAATCACATACCTGATCCTGCACCGTCAACTAACATCTACTGTTGCTCTGTGGACCTGGAGAGTTGCAACAATCCACACCACCTTCGAAAAGGCAGCCGGACTATTTTATGCCCCCCGCCCTTTTACTCTTTGAAGTGCAGCCTGTCTCTGGGGAACACATGATGTCAGCTTACTGTTCCAGTTAATTAGATGAAAGAGAGGTACTGAGCCCACTGGTAAGTAAAAAAAACCAGCAGACTCAAGTGAACATAACAAACCATCTGTAGATGCTGTAGATGCTACTTTTAGAGCATCAATAATCTAGAAAAAAGGGCCAAAAAACGCACCCTTTAATCCGGACTTCTCTCCTCAGATCATCAACACTCTGATGATGATGATCTTCTTCTTTTCCTTTTTGAAAGAATGCATTCCTGTCCAGCGGCTGCTCTCATGCAGCCTCTTATGACAAAGGGTATTGAGGCAGAAACTGATTTCACTCCAAGTCAAATGTATGATGAATAATGAAGTGTGTGACCTAAAATTGTGCTGCAGTGTATGGTCAAACTAGAAATGCTGAGTGAAGCTGTCAGACCGGCAGAGCATTAGAGAGAGGGACAATCAGAAAACGAATAAAACACAACGTGAAAGAGAGATTAAATAAAACAAACGGTATGATTAACATTCAATGCAGAGAGATGGTGAGAGGAGATACATTTGGAAGGAGCTGACAAGATGCAGGACGCATTTACTTGAAGGTGTTTGAGTTCTACTTCTGAGAAGTCCATTGATCGCCAGCCGCACCCGGCTGCCTCTCTCTTTCTGTTTCTGATGAACTGAAAAAAGTGTTTATAAGGTCATAATGAATAATTCACACCTGAAATGCCTCCTGTTGGCCTGAGTCTCAAAAAACACCTGCCCTCTATGACGCTGAGGACACGTCTCAAACCAACGCACTTTTCATAGGAAAGCTCGAGTTTCTCATGTTCTGCAGCTGTCGGAAGTTCATTTCTCTCCTTATATCAAAGTTAAAAGACTCTCACTATATTTTTCCATTTGAATTTAATTGCAAAACGGACAACGACCACAAAGTATGACTCATCAAAAGATGCCATCTTTTCCTCTAGGGAAAATGTCCCAGTGCAAAATGGTGTAAGACATAACTGGGACAAGCCAGTTAGTTATTTGGAGACATGTTGACTGAATGACTGAAAGAGATCCAGCAGTGTCAAGAAGTTGTTTGTACCCAAACATAGACATGCTGATGCACCAATTTGGATCTGGGACAGAAAAGCCGATACCACAGGATACCGGTGTATCATCATTACAAAGCATGGAAGCAAATATGAGACGCAGATAACTTTGTATGACTGTTGCCTGCATGTTGCATCAGGGTTTGGTATTTATGAAGATGAGTGTCAAACCTTAATGGAGCTATACCTGATATTAAGCCAGGCTATTTTAGTTAGCAAAAGCGGCTAGTTTTTAGCTTTGCGTGATGCTCTTTCTCTGCCAATAGAGTTAACTTGCGTTCCCTTAAGAATCCGAAAGTTACAAAACTTAACCCTATTGGCCGAGAAAGGGCGCCATGCCAAAGCTAAAAACTAGCCACTTTCGCTAACTAAAATATCGGGTATAGCTCCTTTAAATGTGTTCCTTTAAAGATTTAAGTATGAACAAAACAGGTTCAGTACATCAGTCTAAGTTCAGACTGATGCTTAAAACCAAAAGTAAATGAAAATTCAGCTAAAATGATAACTGGATAAAAAGGTAACATCAAAGTCAAAAGGTATGACAACAACATATAAATAATAGCAATGAAATGAAACCATAAAAACAACACATAAACAGTAATACTGAGACAGACAAACTTATTAAAAATGCGGGATGGTTATATTCTCAAGATGAATAGAAGGGGGGGAAAAAAAGAAATGGGTTTTAGAATAAGGTTCAAAGGTGGGGGAATGTCTAATGTACCACAGTAGATGGTTAGTAAACACATGACATCGCCTAGTTTAAGCCCAGTTTCAAAACAACTGACTGGAGAGAGAGATTAAACAGATTGATGAGGTACAGTGGCACAAGTCTGTGGAGTGATTTAAAAGTCAGCAATAACATTCTGAAATCAATCATGGTGCCAGGAAGCAGGTGAAGGGAGAGCAACACATGAGCGATGTGGTCTCCCGTCTTGTTTTCTGTCCGAGGTTGGGCAGCTCCATTTCTGACCAGCATCAGGTGATGTCAGGAAACAGCTACACATTCTTAAAAGTATTTGCTTAACATCGGAATGTACTGGAGTGGCTGATTGTGGTTATTTACAGATGTCTATAGAAGCATTTATGAACAGGCAAAAGCTCTAACAGCTCCGGTAAACTGATATGTAATACACTGTGTGATGGTGTCGTATATGGACCTCACTCTGTATAAATGCACCTATGAAGCCATCATTTCACCTAGCATTTCTATTCCATATCATGCACGGAAAGGCAACTAGAGTCAAATGCGGGCGTGTGTTGATGTCGTTCTGAGGTAATGTAATGAAGGCCGAGGCTCCATTAGTACTCTCTTCCTGCAGAGTCCCATCACACCACTCCCAGTGGAGAAAGAGCGGCAGACAGGCAGGCAGGCAGGCAGATACAGAAAGATGTACGCCATGCAGACAGAGAGATGGGAAACAGGGAGATGAAAATGTCAAAGGCCAAAGTGCAATTTGACCTGCTGGCATATCGGGACCTCGGTGTTAGGACCAGTGGGGAGGAGACTGGGGCAGACAGGGTGCAGGGAGAGAGAGAGAGAGCAGTAGGTATTTTGCAGAGAAATGGGAGATGGGTAGAGGAATGACAGCCAGGAAGACAGGGAAAAAACTAGGGGAAAGTGTCAAACCCCCATATTAGGGCAGAGGAGGAAGTACGGCTCTGAGGGGATGATGTGGATGAAGGGCGAGATGACCAGAAGGTGTGGAGGGAAGGTGGGACTACAGGAACTGCAGAGGGAAGGGAGGCAGCACTCATAAAGGGATCTTCCTGTCAAACACGGCGTTATAAAACAGCAAAGTTGTCTGAAACATAAATTCATCCATACTTGTTTTGTTCAACATCAGCGCCCAAAGCACCTCAACTAAAGCCTCAAGTTCAAATATTTTCATCAGGCAGGGGTGAACACAAATTCCTTTTCTCTCATGAATTCACAACCAAACTGCAGGAAGGTTCGCTGACACACAAAGTTAATAAATCATGACGCAGCCTATTATTTTATCAGAGAGAGCATCAGTTAACACCACCCCAGAGTAACTTGCAAAAAGCCGGTTGGTTACACAGACCGGTTCAGGATGCACAGACTGGCTAGGTAAGCAGGTATTTTTCTTCGGGACTACCACGCTTGAGACAGGCAGTATTTTTAGCCCTGCAAATAAGATCCTGATCACATGTCCCTTTTTTTTGTCATTCTCTCTTTTTGTCTCACTTATGTAGAGCTGTTACTACTGTAGTAATATTAACAATGATGTAAAACTGCATCCTGATCTGCTGATTTGTATTTTGTATCTGCCGTTTTTTTTTTTTTGTCAGAACACCTCCACCAGTTAAAGGAGTCAACACCTGCAAATTACAAATCAGAAGGAAAACAAGCAACAAAAATAACAAAATATAAAGTTTCCCCCAAACTTCCAACACAGCTATGTAAACCTTCACAACTGGAACGATTCAGATTTTTTAAAACCTTCTAACATGAAAACTCTTGATTGCATCCAAGTGTCCAATCTCAAAGGCTCCACCCAGCCAGAAGAGCCTAAAGTGTGTGTGCTTTTGTGCTTGTGTGTATATGTAGCAAAAGAGTCCATTACCGAAATCACATTATCCTCAGAGGGTGCATTGACACAGGAAACAACCCTCTTACCATCTCCTGACTCACATACACCTACTTGACTACCCAAAGAGACATTTCATGATGAACAGAGGATGTTCAAAGTCATCAGTTTCTTTTTTTCTTTGGTTTTGTTCTTCAATTGAAAACCAGCCTTAGGGTAAAAAACAAATGGCATCTGTTCGTGTTTGCTGTAATCCCTCATAGAACATAAGAATGTAACGTGGCACATATATTATAGGTCATGGCCATAAATCTGTGTGATCATGTTGTGCACACATAAAGAACAGAGGGAGGATCTGCATGGTTCTATCATAATTTTAGTTTCAAGACATGTAACAAAAGCAGCCCAGCCCTCTCTGTGTCCATGCAGTCACTCAGAGGTCACAATAATCACAGTCTGACTTTCTAACTGTATAATTAAGTGTCTAAGACACAAATTGGAGCAATAAATGTCTGATAAAGACAAAACAAAACGCACTAAATTCTGCCATCCTATTCAATATAGGATTATGAGACTGTTTAGAGGTGCAATAACAAATCCGCCTGACTCACGTATGCAGTTCTCACCATCTGGCCAGAGTATGGTCAATAGGTGAAACTACGGCTACATGTAAAGTTGCAAACATTCCTCGCAGACACCTGTCCTGGTAAGTAGCCTGAATGACTCGGTGCAGATGTGCTGCTGTTTATTATGACGGCCATATCAGCTGGCACACCTCCTCTGGCACGCTGAAGCAGGCCACTTTAAATCCCCTAACAAGAACAGATTACATTTCTCTTACTAGTAGCTAATTTATGTAACAAACAGAGAAATAAAACCGCTGTCAGATGAGCTGCGCCGGTGTGTTAAATAAGCACGGCAACGCCTTTGAACGCTGTGCCTCGGCGCGCAGCATCAGCAGCGTTTGGAAGAGCTCGTTACACGGCAGACTGGGCCACTTAGTGCAGATGGAGCAGGCTGCGGACGGACACCCACCTGCCGTATGCGGTTCTGGTGCAGCGGTGTTGGAGGTCCATCTTCCGGGGACGTGTTGCTTGAAGAGGCCGTTTTCAAATGACGGTCGGAGCCGCCGCCCCTGTAGCGACTTTCTTCGGGGCTTGACATCCTGTCTTAGGAATACTGTTACTGATAGCGGCGCAGTCTGTGAGGGTCTCTGTTTTTCTGCCAGTGCAAGGTGGATTTCTGTGCGGGCCCTCAGAGTCCACTGGGTTCGGCAGGACCCGGGATCATTTCTGCCTCGTCAGTGACAGTCTGTTAGCAAACGTGAGGAAAAGCCAATACAGCGATTCGTCTGGAGTGCGAGTCCAAAACCAGCGCTCCCTCTATTTAGGGATGCTCCCGGTGTGCGTCTTTATCTGCGTGTGTATGTGTACGGCACGTGAACGCGCCTCCTTCATATGCGCTTCCCCGAAACTCCGCAGGATCCGTGCTGCCTTCATCGACTGTCGGACATCTTGAAAACGCGCCTTTTTTCGCGCAGAAACTCGATTTGTATAGGCTTGTCTCTGAAAATATGACCCCAAAAGTTTTTTTTCCTTCAATTATAAACTTAAATAGAACTTATTTAGCTACTTAAAACTTATCAACAAATAAACTCAAAGCATATAAGAAATATGAATTATTTTTGTAGTTGGACTTGAATGCACCAACAGCAGCGCTACACTGTTTTGGTTCTTATTTATTTTCTTGCTCCCACCCCTCTGTGCTTTTGCGGCATTCGTAAGACTGACGTGAAAGTTGCCAGTTTTGTCCATAATGCCCCATCATTAGGTTACATAAAAACTGTAAAGTTGCTTATATTGACACACTCATAGCGAGCCAGACACACAGGGTTGGCCTTACATAATGTAATCTTATCTGTTAGTATTCTTCTGCCCCCACCTTGTCCTGTGCTTCTTCACTAAGCTGTAAATGTAATAGAGGCTGACAGGGCAAAATCAATACAACATATTGGAGACATGAAGGGGAAAAGCAGGACGTGGGCTGAGAAGACACAAAGAGATGTAGCCATTAAAAAAAAGTAAAAAGTGGCAAATTATTATGTTTGGCTTGTTTTCAGAGCAGAAAGAACTTGATCAAAAGCCCCAACTTTTCCTTTAAATGGCAGTTAATGAAACTAAGATTAGATCTTCAACGGCTTTCTTTGCTTGCATTCATTTAATTCTTTTAAATTTGTGACGAAATCTTTTTTCGGGTCTTTATGTAAATATCTATAGATCTCTCTCTCTTTCTCTATATATAAATATTTGGGTCTATTGTTATATTGTTGTTGCTGTTGTTAAGCCACTTAACACTGGTCTAAGAATCATTCAAGCATAAAAAAGCTGCTGTGAAAAAATGGAGAGGATAAGGGTTTAACCTGAAGCCAGTCTTAAATAAGGGAACCAGAGGAGAGACCCAGATATGACAAATGACACAAACCTAACAGGAGTGGGAAATCAATGTCAAGATTCCCGACCACAACATTATTAAAGCAGAATGGGATCATTTTTAAAGAGAATAGATAATAAAAGACAACCAACATTCAAAGCATAGTTCCTGACCCCAAGAGCCTGGAGAAACAGCTATAATAGACTGAAATAAAAGATTTCCTGTCCATGAGGGCTCAGCCTGTGCTCAAAACCAGATTGTGGAATTCCAACCAATTTCAATTGTGTACACTATTTCTGCCTCATACTGAATTATGTTTGCACATTAAAAAAAAACAACAACTGCAGCACATATTTTGTCCTTTTGCAATATATATAAAGAAAAAAAAGGAGATACCTGTACACAAGATGCAAGACTCTGTTTGTTCAAATCTAAATAACTGACTGGCTCAATGGACAGGAAGAAACTGTTTTACTAAAACCTATAAACACTAAAGTGTAATGAAGAAGCTGTTCTACTGTCCCAGAAAGAGTGCAATATGTATGAAAGCAAATCAAACAGAAACCAGTCTTCTCAGTTCCCCCACCAGTACAGGCCAAGATAGATACTGAGATAGATTTTATTGGTGGATAAGGACCGTTGATGATCCACTTGTTGTAGAACTATGAAAGCCAAAACTATATCATCTGTAACTTTAATTTACCAACAACTTATCACTAATTAAAAATACCAAAAGGGACCTTCATTGTAGATAATGGATATTTCCCTTTTGAAGAAGATCCAAGGAAAACACCTTTTTCCATGGGGCATTCTGACTACATGCTATCAAACTGGCTCATGGAAAAGTGTTTTTTCACGAGTGAGAACAGCAAAAATTTGTTTCTGGATGCTCAGTTACATTGATTTGGCCAACGTCTAACCGGCTCCGCTACAGTGTGCCAGTAAGTATGATAGGGAGGTCCTTCAAACATCTGCCATTTAATTCATTAACAATGAAACCCCAACCCCAGTCACAAAATAAAAATATTCCATTTCTATTCATTCCGGATTCACAGAGCAGATGAGAAAACAAGTGCAAAAGAAACCCTCAATAATTAAAAAATATAAAAAAAGGTTTATTTGACATTAACTTTTACAAGGAGACTTCACTGAACTGGTTTCCATAGACAGCAGCACCAAAAACATGAACAATGAAAAACAACACAAAAGGAAACATGGCGGGAAAGTTTTCAAGAGCCAGAACAGAAACTCTGTTCGGGATTAATTCTGTTTTTTTTTTAATGCGCAGAGAACTGGTCAAGCTTGTCATGGCTGCGGCTGATGAGGTGGGCCTCGAGAATTTCTCCAAACAAATTCCTTTTCAGCAAGCTGTAGGCCATGGGCAGGAGCTGCTTGATTACCTTGTGGAAGTACTGAAGGAGAAGAGAAATGAAAACAAAAGGAACGTCACCAAACTCAAATCCTCAATCAATCAATTCTGACTGGAATCAAATATGTCTTATTTCATCATGCTGCGCTTTTTAGGACTCACATGAGATCCGTAAGAGAAGAGGTCAATTCCAAGCTCGTAGCCCATTCCATAGTCACACTCGTCATTGGCAAACTGGACAAAAGTGATCATCTCCTGGATCGGTCCAAAGGCTTTCACACGATCTTCATCACTCTTTGCCTCTGCAATGGCTTTACAGATCTTTTTAAGAGCGGCTAAGAAAGTAAGGAATATAGAACAAATACATTCATATAAACTAATTCCATTAATTTAAAAAAAAGAAAGAAAAAAAGGTTAAATCAAAATTGTCTGACAACCTCAGAAATGTGGACCCACCATCTGTCTCTGGTAGTTCTCTGTATCCTACATCATTCTTGTCTACAGGAACAACGATGCCGGCGCCGTGGAACGTCTTGGTGACCACCTACAGTTTGATAACACACTCCTTATCAAGCAGCAATTCAAAGTCCAGGTGTTTTGTTCAAACCTTGGTTTTATACACAGTGTTATGGGTAATGGAAACCCTACCATAGTAAAGTATATTGTTTATACATAGTTTGGAAGTAGCAAACTTAGGGCAATAAAACCAATTAATCAATTAATTAGAATTTGCAGTTTATGACGATTTGTTCATACAAAAATCTGATGTTTTTCCCCAAGGCTCTCCTTGGGCTTCTCTGGTTACCAGTAGGCTGAGCCTTGACCCCTGGGCAGAGTTAAACCTGTATGAATGTCAGAGACTCCAAAACAAGCCGGAGTCAGAACCAGAACCAGAAAGATGTCTATCTGAAAGCATGAGCAGACACACAATAAAGTGAGCTGTCACTCATGGCTGGAATTTACTGCTCGCTAGACAACAGTGAAAAATGCAACTTTTGATAAGAATAAAAAAATGGCAGCAGCCCACAAACTCCCCCTAAGAGGCAATAAGCATCAATACATGATTTCCTATATGGATGGATGGATGAGAAAGAGTCTTAGTGAAAAAAGATGACAAATGTGGTCACATTGTGTATGTAGTTATATTATCTTTATAGGGTGGTGACAATGCTCAATTTCTTTTTCTTATTAAAAAAAAAGACAAATTTAAATGAAACAAATCAAGTTTTGTTACCTAACATGTTTTTAGTAAAGGAAAAACTGGAAATCTTATTTGATGTAACAAAAATAGATAAATAAATCCAGGAGTTTATGTTTTTTGGCCATACTTGGGCTTACATCAATTATGCAGTTATCAATTTGATACTCAAACACTCCCATTGAAATAAAGAACACGAATGAGAGGATACAAAACAGCAAACAGGCCTCTTTGAACCACAATTAGGACTCGGTTTCCTACCTTCTTGTCCCTGTCTTTCATGCCTTTGGTCTTCTGTTCTAAAGAGAAACCCAGAGTCTCTGCTTTGTTTCTCAGCTTCGCCTCCAAGCTTTCCCAAGCCTCGCCCTCTGACTTTTTACCACCCCTCTCTTTCCTCTTCCTCAGCAGATACAGGCTAATGAGGAAGAGAGCATAGAGATTAACAGAAGCTCAAATATGTAGAAAGCATAAAGGAGAAAACAGGTTGGTATGCTTCCTGCCAAAGTATGCTCAACAAGGCAGGTGAATATAATCACCAACACAGAAGTTAGTACATGATGAATTTATACTCACTAGACAGCAGCAAATATGTTGTCTCCCATCTGTGTTATAGTGCAGCCCTTCTTAGCTTCATTCTCCCCAACAAACGAAGGCAAGGAGTCTGGAGTATCTCTGGCCGATTGAACAGTGACATTTAACACAAACACATTAATTCTTTTTAGACTATATCGTTGCTTTAGTACCCATTTTTCATGTCTGCTACAATTTTTTTTGTATCCAGTGATGTGACTCGTGTACCTCTGGTGAATGAAGTGGTGGTCAAAAAAGCCAAAAATAACAAATCTGCAAAATAGCAGTGATAAAATGTCCATGTATTTTCAAAGTTTAGATGTGAGTTTTTATAATAAATGCCTGAAAAAGACTGACTCGTGAATAGATCCTGACAAAGTATCCAATAGATTGAAGGCAGCGAAGACTAACTCTTTCAGATTCTCACAACTGTGCCGCTCCCCAACTAAAGCTAATTTGCCATCAGTCTTATATCTTGTCTCTTCTGAGCTCTTTCCAGTCAATAAAAGCCAGTTTGATGTTTACTCTTGTTCTGTCACTCTCTTTTCTTTCCTCTATTCCTTCCCAGTAACGTCCTCTTCCGTTTCAGACATAGTGTGCGCTTAAAACGGCAAAACAGATGAGAGGATGGAAAAGCTCGGAAGCCTACAGCTTCTTTGTGTATTTTGAAAGCAGCTGCATTGTTTATGCTTGTGAAGATGCTTTGTTCCCGGTCCAGAGCCTGGATAAATACAGAGGGTTGGGCCAATATGTGGATCAATTAAATTCCTTGGACGTTGAGGCAGAGGACCCAAACGTGGCGACCCCTGAGGGGAAAAGCCAAACGGAAATGAAGAAAAGTGTTGTTGCGGTGGGACAATCCATTGATCTACATCCATCATACATCGATCATATGGTCAATGAGTCAATGATATCCTAACATCGACCAAAAATCGATAGAGTAACCAGTTATCAAACGCACCTTTAATTTGAAAATATTTTCTTTTAAACCGAATGTTAAAGCCCGAGCTCAGGAATAAAGAAAGGTTAAATGATGATCTATTCGCTTTTTGTGATCAATCACTCATGATATAGCTTTATATCTTTTCACATCAATCGGTGGATCCTAAATCAAATCAAAATCACATCATGACTGAATTTGAGATATCAGTAAACATCAAATCGCTGTAAACATCAAATCGCTGTATCCCTGAATCAATATATCATATCATAATAAAACCAGTGATTCCCAATCCTAGTTGCTATATGTCTTTGGTATGAACAAATTAGCTGTTTCACTCTATCATGGCCTTGATTCCTTGTAGCAGACCAAGTTATGTTGCAGTCTTTACATGTAAACCAAAAAAGTGACTAGAGCTTTTATCAACAGCTTTTAATTTACACACAAAATAGCTGAAGTGAACAGAAGAGGGGCCTTACCATCTGAAGTAAATAAATGTATATATAAATGTGAATCAGCTTCTTTTATTCAAATGAAAGGTTCACAAGCCATTTCTCTAATGGTGACCACAACTTCGTGATGTGAAACTGACATCATGTGAATACAAGATTTCCAAGACTGTAATAAAATACCTGTAGTAGCCCATGTGATGTTGGCTGTCCTCACTCCCCCGAAGAATAGTCTGAAACTCTGGGGGGTCATAGAAATATCTCCAGTGAAGGTGGACATTGGGTTGAGGATTCTTGGAGGTTCTGTGAGCTCCGGCCAGAACATCGAATGGTCCTACCAGCTCCAGACCTAGAGCGTCTTTCAGAGCACCTACACAGGTTTGCACAGATATTATTAGCTTAAGATCAATTTCATGCAAGTATCAGCTATTCTCAGTTTTGCTTTTCATTCATCAGGTAGAGAAGATGCCCAGGCTTTCCCTTTTTGCCACAACTTTCTGCAGCTCCTCCTAACTAGTCGGGAGATATAATCGTTCTACTGAGTCCTGCCACAAGTCCAAACATCCAACATCCATTAACCTTTAACCTCTTGAGCTCCATTGCCCCCCATGCGGGGGGCAATACAGAATTTCTGCAGCAAAGACATCCAACGCAGTGCTAATCATGCAGAAATATAGTGATATGGCACATAAAATTAAACAGGAAAACCTCTGCTACAAGACCATATCAGTCATTTTAGACACCAAAATTAGTCAAATAGACCTTGTAGATGCAGAGATATACTCTATTCATTGTGGGTATGTCGTTTTTGCACAGAAACTTAAAAAAAGAGGCTGGGGCTTTAAGAGAAGGTAGGTAAACTTCTTTTACCATCTCCTCTAGATGTGGAGAAGCAGGTCTACTCTTGTTGAACCAAATCCTCTTAATAGCTTCCCTTCACCTTGAAAAGCCCAGGATTACTAGTTTAACATCCGAGCTGAAGATTTTTGTTGCATCAGTGAATGTTTGATCATTTTTTGTAATTATTTACAATCTAAATAATTGCTTTGTATAAAACATATTCTTTGACATAGTATGACTGCTGGTCGGTCTCCTCAGATGCTGTGCTGGTGTCATCTGCTTTTCTCTTCACCATTTAGCTTCTCCTGCCGGACTCTGAACTGATGCACATTTATATCCCCCCAGTATTATTGTAGTAAAATGTAGGGATCTTGTGAAGAATATACCACGTGGATTATCAGGACAAAGCTCCTTGCAGAAATCCCAGAAGTGGTACAGATCTTCTGGCATTTGGAAACCATACAGCCGTCCCATCTCATCACGCTGCTCTGAATTGACTTGTGATAATGTCCCAGCTTTGGCCTTCTTCGCCTCTCCATTGGCTGAGCCTGATTCCTGATGAAATTAGAAACAATTGTTCTCGTTTAAGTGACAGTTTATTTGATTCAACACTAAAACTGTGCAATTAAAATGTTTTTTACTGGTCCCTTATGATATATACTCTCAGTATATCATTTCCCTCCTCTACCCTGCTACAGGAGACCTATTTGACACATTTAAACAACAGCTGTAAATCTTGCCTTCCATAAAGATGAGTCTAGATTTATTAGTGTTTTTGCATGTTTATTTATCAGGCAACGGTATCCACGTACTCTGTATCCAGGACTGACCACTTAAACAAAAACTGTTATAAAAAACATTAGCTTACCATTGTTAGCTATATAAAAACATCATAAAAAGACTTGACAAAATAAACACGTCAACCAGTTTCTCTGAAGAAACTTCAGAGGTTTAACTTGAGAGCCGGCCTCGTTGCTATAAACTCTATGAAGGCCAATTAATTACTGCTACTTATTTAAACTGTGTGTACTATTAAGCGCCAGTAAAGAGGCTGCTTTGCAGCACAGGTCAGCAGTGCAGCTACTGCCATGTTGTCCAAGCATCGCTTTTCAGTCAGCGGATCCAGCGGTTGAGACCATTAGATTACACAGATGCCGCTTCAACGCCCGGACAATCACGCACCACACACTACCGGGTCTCACAAAACTGACGTTTAAATGGATGTTTCTTTGACCCAACAAAGGAAGTCAAAGTAGAGTAAAATTACCTGAATTGATTTGGGTTTTCTTTTTGCGCGCCCTGTCATTTTCTTCCTCTTGTCTCTCCGTCGTAGACTTCTTCGGTTGGTTAATAAGGGCAGTGGCGGCACTGCGTTAAAGTACACCAGTGCCCCCTAGAGGTATGAGTGAGATAAATGCTGTTTACACAAAAATACATGGACCACTGACTGAACCCTTTCCCAGATTTGTTTTATTTTTCCGAAAAATAGATTCGTGATGCAGCAAAGTGGCACATTATAGTGTGTACTCAGTTTTTAACTGACACAGATGGAATATATCGAAATGCATTCATCATTTAAAAAAGAAAACATCAAAATGTGTTTGTTTGTAATTCAGAATCAGAGGCTTTTAACAGCACTGCACCATAGTGACATAAACTATACAAACAACTTTCAAGTTCTTGTAGTAGTACATTTATAGAGCAGTAGACATTTTCATTCACAGTGTAAACATAATGGGGCACTGTGGAGTCAAATATTTTGTTTGAGGATAATAACACACATACACTGGGAAAGCTGAGGATTGAACCAACCATCTAAGATAACCCCTTTACCACTGAGCTACTGCGAGTGAGTGTTACTAGCAATGACCACTATCTCAGAAAGCTTCACAGATGAAATTTACAATATATAACATCACTATCAATCTTTTATGTTTTTTTTTACAACTGCAGGATTAATTATAAGTCTTTGGCTAAAATATGAGTAATCAGACTGTAGTGTGCCTAGATATTTCTTACTATAAAAATAACATGTTTTTGGATATCAGTGCAAAATCTACTCCCTGAGTACATGTAAAGCTGTAATTGATAATCTCAACTTGATAAAATGAGGTAGGGTGGAACTACATTCTGCAAATGTTAGAATTTGCACGCATTTCAGTGACTCATCATGGATTTGCAAATTATAAAATGACAGTGTAAGAGTGATTAAAATAGTTCTTTAGTTTAGGACAGGATGAAAATGATCAAATTAATTTGGCAGTTACGGTGCAATGCCTATGAAAAAGATCAAAGCCTTGACATTATTGACGCCACTTAAATATTAGCTTGAAATTTTTTTGGACTCTTAATCAGTTTTAAGTTATGATGGTCAAAGACAAGATGTAGAACAACAGATTGCGTAGTAAAATTTCATCTCTGCTTCAAAAGTCATCCATCTTCATTGTCTGTTCATTCCTCTAGTCCCCTGTCCGTGGATCTTCGTCCTGTGTTTCCTCATCCTCTGTGCTTTTTTCTTCATCTTGTGTTTCTTCATCATCAGCGCTTTTTTCTTCATCCTGTGTTTCTTCATCATCGGTGTGTCTTTCGCCCTCTTCGCTCTCGTGTGTTTCAGCGACTGGGTTGCTTTTACTTTCTTCTTTTTCTTCCTCATCTTCAGCAAGTTGCAGCCATTTTTTTCTGTTCTTCTTACAAGCGTTCATCAGTGGAGAGCAGGTGTTAAAGAGCCTTGATACAGCCTGAGGATCACAAAGAGTGAATGTTTCACGAATATAAGCACGGACTGGACCACATGCATTCATCAACACTGAACATCGATGGCCATCACGCACCTTGTAGAGTGGATAGCAAATTTCATCGATGTATTCAACTTGCATGTATGGCACACGTGTGCTGTTTTCTCTGTTCATTACGTCCTGAGAAGAAGAAGGTAACTGTTAGACTTTGAACACTACATCCTTTCTTCAAACATTGGGAAAAAATACAGAGTTCATCAGAGCTCTCTAATACCAGGCACATCCTCCAGCTTTGTTTGCCAGAGTATTTAAGTCGCCTTGCATCTAACCAGATAAGAGGCAGATTTAATTTCAATAGCAAGACCTGTATCTGCCCAAAGCCTTCCTTAACACATGTCTGGAAGGCATCCTGACACAGAAACTACCTCAAATGGCTCCCTTTGATTCAACTGAATAGAGACTGTACTCTCAACCTCTTTCAGATGACTGACATTCTCATCTGATATGACTACATTTACCCTTCAGAGAAGACTTATTGTAGTCATTTTTAATCACAATTTCATTCATTTGGTAACTACCAACAGCTCATAGTGAGTTGTGAAGGGTGAAAATGTAGATTGACAATTAAATTGGCAGCTTCGCCTTCTAAAAACGTTCAGCGCAGTAAGGTCAAGTCAAGTCATTTTATTGTCCCCAAACGGAAACTTGGTTTACAGTAGGGGGGGCTTGGTCTGGTCCAAACACATCTCCGCTTGTTTACCAGCCCCACGCGCGTCTTTAATTTACATAAAGAGGGACATGTACACTAGAGTAGTGTTCATAAGGTCAGATAATCAAATAATTTGACGTTTATCTGGTAAGTAGTGGTCATACATTATGTGTAAAGACACTGTCATGAAGGATAAATTCAATATTCATTCATATTCAAATTCATTTTATTTATAAAGTACCTTTCACGAGGGGCAACTCAACATGCTTTACATATTATAAACAATGCATGCATAAAATACATCCTTAACACAACAAAGAACACAAACATAATTAGTTTTTTTTTTCATACACAAACTCACAAACATGTAAGAAAAAAGTAAACTCCCCCCACCTGCCACCCAAGTCTCCACTAAATGAAACTTTTGTCCCCAGTGACTGTCTCTTTAAATTTAGATATGAATATATACATATAAATATACATGTACTGCTTAATCTAATCGCAGGTGGAGCCTATCCCAGCATTTATGAGGCGAGAGGCGGGGTACACCTCATTCAATAAGATCATAAAAAGAAACAAAATCACCTGCAGCTATTTAAAACTGCTATAGCATCGGGAATAGTCTGTGACTTTTAACTCTTCTTGTAATGTAGGCTATCTCCGGCCGGAGGACAGGAGTTCAAGCAGATAATCCAATAAAGTTTTAAATCCTACACTAGAAGTAGCAACTTAGTCCTAAGCTGGAGAAAGTGATCCACTTTTTCTTATTGAGGGTTATGACCTCAAAGTTGGAGTTTAATCATTTTCATCCCTCCTGCTTCACCCTTGCTGGCTGGAAGGTTTGTTCTTTTGTTAGATGTAGAAAAACACCCCCCCAAACTCATGAAGACTTTCTTGTTAAGATGGTCTTGATGGTCACTGAAGATTTTTCAGTTCATTTTAAGTTTATCTGCATAATGTTTTTTCACTCACTGTCAGACTTATTTTATTTTACCTGACCATTAAAAGAAAGCAAATCTGTGAATTTTACTCATTTTTTTTATTTTATTTTCTAAGCTATTTAACTGTGTTGTCAAAGCATAAAAGCCACCCAATTCAAAGGTTGAACCAGTGCCTTTTCATACATGGCAGAGAATCAAAGAAGCAATTTTAAATATCTTTAGGAGTGTTAATACTAAAACCCTATCATAAAAATATCATTTGTTCCTATTTTTTCAGTAGCGCCTCTAAAAATTTCAAAGAAAATTCAGACTGACAATAAAATGATAAACTTTGTAGCAAAAAGGTGATTTCCAAAGGGATATTAGCTAACACTCCACATAACTCAGGATGGTGTACAGGGCATCCTTCAAAATGATGGATATATGGAGATGTAGAGGACAAAAAAGTATTGGGTTGGGAATCCAGTAAAGGCCTCACTGAACAGAACTGAACATCAGTGGTAACAGAGTGATGAATACTCCCTACTACATAGTAGACCAGGATTTATTTGTAAGTTTTGTATTTTATTTGTCAGATCACTTACAATGGGCTTGATTTTGAACTCTTCTCTCTCTTTGTCCCCTTGTGCAAAGAACTCCATGGCAACCAGGTTGGCAATCTGATGGGAGGAAACCTGAGGTTGAGGTTGAGTTTAACTCAAAACAACCGACAGATGAACTCCGAGTTCATATATGACTCATAAAAAAGGCATTTTTTGAGACCTACCCTTTGCTGCTCAGGCCACGGCTTTGTGATGGCAGAGAGGTCGCTAGCTGTCATCAGCATCGACCTGGCGGGTAAATAGATAACTTAAAAAACGACTCCTCCATCTGTTCTATCACATGCATCACTGTAATATTCCCCGAATCTAATCGATTTAACCCTCACCTCAGCAAATCTCTGTGTTTCTCACTATTCCAGTTGACCCTGTTTTTCTCAGCGAGAGAGAAGAACTCTTTTCTTCGTCTAAAAGACAAAAACATGTCACAAGAATCCGGTGTCAGAACAAGTCTTACACAAGGCAGCTTCTTAGAAATGAAATGTTTTGATATATACTGCATGTAGACGTTTAGGTCAGTGGCAAGGATTGCTCTTTTGATCATGTGCAGCACAGTTCGGTGGTCCTCGCTTGACAAATTGCTGAGGATCTGACTCCCCTGGAAAAATGTGAAAGAGAATCCGCTCAGTGACCACCAGAGACAGTCAGGCGCAGAAACCCGATGAATTGCATTTAACTTTATTTGATATTCATGCATTTATTCATTAATGTGAAAGTCTTGGCTCAGAATGTCTAGATGTGCACAAATTGAGGTACAATTCAAAAGCTGATTGAGACAGAAGAAAATGAAAAGAGAGAGCAAATGGGTTTTTTTTGTCTTAGAGGGAGAAAAAACACTGCAGTGTAGCATGAAATGAAAAAAACTGAAAAAAGCAAAAGGTATTCAGACTTTCAGAGCACCAAAAAAGGATCAGACGCAAACAATCAATAAAAATCTGTTCATCAGGTCTTACAGTGTTATTTAGGATGAAGATGCACAGGTTATAGTGATGGTTCTCGAGGGAGGAGTGTCCATACAACTGTGCTAAAGGCTGCTGAGACCTACGACGAAAAAAAAGAAGGAAAAAGACTAAATGGGCTGCACATTTTCAGGGAGTGACTGACAATCTAGAACCAAAAATAAATACAGAGTTAATGTAGCTCATAATCGAATACTAGATCAGTTAAACCATTTAGTAGCAGACAACGTGATGTAGCTTACCGTTCTATGTAGGAGTTACTAACCCCTCTGTGATCAATGTCATGGTTGAGTGTGGCTATCATCAATGCCAAGATCTCATGGCGGGAAAATATACTCTAAGATACAAAGAAATAGTTACAGGTGTGAAAAGAAGTTGGCACCTTTTTATATTTTTCCTACAATAATCAATCTGTGCGTGCAACGCAAAGCTGTAGCCATTTGATATATACTTCAGAAATGTTGGTCTAGTCAGAATTAGCTAAACTAGTCAGAATTGGCAAAACTAGTCAGAATTAGCTAAACTAGTCAGAATTAGCTAAACTGGTCAGAATTAGATAAAATGAGATTAGTGAGATCGAATAAAAAACTTATTTCATGTACTTCCCAGAAAACTATTGCTTGTTCCAGGTACTTATTTTTTTAAATCCTTGTTAAGAGTGAAGAAGGGCATTTCAAACACTTGGGAAAACATAAGCTTGATCTTTGCAAAACAGAGATGGAGGATTTTCACCCTTTTAACTAATAAATTACATTAGTTAAGGAATTAATTGAAAAAGTGTCAGGAGGTGAATCTTTCATAACAAAATTTTCAAATGAATGAAGAAAAAAGAAAAACTAATGTAAAGAAGTGTTTCACTTCATAATTTTAAGTTAATCTGAAAAAAAAGGACTATCCGCTCCTGATGCTGTGTGTTGATTGTCAAATTCTCTATATATTTTATGGACTTATGCTGACTACAGATGAAGTGTAATATATCTGAGATTTTGAGGATTACTAAAAAGTCCTGCAGGTAAATCAATTTAAAGTCTGTGTTTCACATTAAAGGCATATCATAGATGTGTTAAAACTCTCAGAGCCCATTCCAATAGTTTTCAATTGATTGAATCATTCATGTTTGTCTGTGGTGTTAATTACACATTTTTCTGTGACATGTCCTTATTACTGCTTCATTTGGACTTAGAATAAAACAAAAACATTGTTCTCCAATGCAGGCCTGGGGACAGAATAAAAATCCAGTCGGCTTCCACCTTTAAACAGTGAATATAACATGGATGTTTACTTTTAAGTCCAAGAATCATCATCCAAAGCAAATGCCATTAAACCATCCATTATGCAAAGGATGACAGATCATACAGTAATACAATAATGGCAGTGTTAAACGAAAGAAATAAACAAGCAGTTAACACACGCATATCAGAGGAGGTTTATGCTGCCTTCATGTGGTATGGGAAAGATGATCCTTTCCACCTGTAAAATGGAAATTACCAGTGCATTGTGTTCAAGTGCTTTTCATGTTGTTGTGAAGAGAAACATGGTGGACAAAAAGCGAACAATAATTAAATTCTTTTTAAAAATGACATAAGTTTAAATGGAGATACTATATAAAAGAATTTATGCAACAACATTGAGTAGGCTACAAACAGCAGCAAAGAACAGTTATTATAACTTAATATTTACCAAACACATTCATCTCGCTGCTCTCCGCCATGTTGAAAGGTCAAAGTTTATCTCATCTCGGCAACTCGGGCATCATAAAATTTTTCCAGTTTCCCAGTAGAAATTACGACATGAGTGGGTGTTTATGTGCAATTTTGTCATCGGTTTTTGGTATTTACCATAAATACGATAGCACATGAAGGCAGCATTAAAATGAACCCTCTGCAATAATAATCCAGTGAGCCTTCCATAAAGGAACCCTGGTCAGTTCTCATCGGATACATCTACACAACGGAGCACCTTGGCTTCTGACCTTAAATGAACAAATAACAAAATATAGCTGTTATTAGACAACAAAATGGGTTGTAACCAAAGGCCTGTTCTCCAAAGATGCAAGGTAAATAAGTTTTACTTGAGAGTAAAAGAATCAGATTTGATCATCTGAGGCGTATAGACGCACTAACCTGGAGCTGGTCTGTAGCCATGAGCATGGCAAACATGCTCTGAGCAGTGCTCAGTGCATGGCTCCAGTTGTGATAAGGCACATTGCTCCTGTAGCCACGCCTCACACTCAGAACCCACTGGCATAGACTCTGAGGGGAAACACATTATAGGACATTATAGGTTACAGGAATGTCTTCTGTCTAATTGGTAATTGATTTTTATCAGGTAAAAAAGAAAAAAAACAAAACTTTGTTAAACCAATCAGGATGGATCTTTTACTTTCATATTTACATGATATCAATGATGAGCAATAATGCTGCTTCTCTTCATCTGTTTTAATAAAAACCCTGCATGTCACTTACCTTGTAATCAATGTTAAAATCCTGCACCAAATTAAGGTCCAGAAACATGCGAACCGTTGCCTGGGCGGTCCGATCCTCCGGTAAACCAAAATCAGAGAATTGGAAGTCTAGAATACTCAGTGATTCAGCTGAGGGAATATTGGCCTCCTGGAAACAGAAAAAAGGCCAATGAAATACAGAAGATTCACAAAGTCATTGCCAAACACTTAGTAAATGAAACGTAATTATTTTTCCACCTTTTTCATCACATATTGTAATTATTTGCCCCTCCAGAACAAGCAAAGGGATTTGAAATGAACTGATTAAATTTAACATCCAATGAAAGTTTCATTTTCCATAGACCATAAAGTATGCATGAAAAGAAGAGGAAAGCCTTGTAGAAAAAATGGAGTAAATTGAAAAAGATTACATTAAAAATGTAGATGTTAACTGATAGCTTAATATAACAAAAAACAATATGTTTTATAAATCGCTGGGTAATGGGATGTGCTGAGGTTGTGGTTAGCTTCTTCATAAATGGGCAAACACACATCTTTTCATAATATGCTTTTTAGTTTGACTTAAACAGTAAATTAACTCAAACAGCTGCGTGTTGGACACTGCAGCTGCTTTTGAGTTGCCTTTAAAGGATTCTCTTGCAAAACTGAGAGATAACAAATATCTATTTTCTCTTATTTGCCATTTATAGTAGAACTTAAATGATGATCAAGTCCAGGTTGATAAAATAAACATTTTAATTTAAGAGTCACCTGCAATGCCTGGATTTCCTGTTCTGCTGCAGTGATATGATAGGCGAGAACCTGAAAGATTGAAGTGATGACATTTTAACACAATGTTTTTGCAAACATCGGAATACAGAACACTACCACAGTTACAATGTGCCATGAAGACACATTTCCAAGCTTTGCAGCTCAGATTTAGTAAATTTCCTCAGCAGGTATCCCTGAATTAGAGTTACGGTGCTTATTGACCACTCGTTGCTGTCGTCTTCACCCTCAACTAGCTGAGGCATATCCCCCCTGCATCCCTCCCATGGCATAGTTTTGCTTTACTGGAGGTTTTCCTCCTGTTTAAATGACTTTTATTCTTTCCGTTGTCGGCCACTGCCCCATTCACACTGAGGATGGGACACTGAATCAAAGAGAAGCTTCAATGTAATCCAACGGTTTCCTTAGCGAGGCATATTTGTCTTTATGAAACGGCTTGTATGAATAGAATTACTGTAAATTGGACTAATGTGAACTCATGTAACATATTTGCAATAAATTAACAAAACAATAAAGCAACATCTAAAAACTATATCCAATGTTAAAGCTGTGTAATGATTTAATCTTTTGAAGTCAGTCCTTTATGTATTTAGAAAGGGATGCTTCCAAAGGTTCAGGGTCATTAGACCATGTTCTGTCATTCTGCAGGAACATGACAATATTTACAGCAGAGTTGTGTAGGTGAAGAGACAAAACAGAAAAAAGATAAGTTACAAACCAAGTTATATAAATGGGTATCTGTAAGTATTTCTGCATGTTGTGGAGGTTTGCCAGTATACCGATGCGCAATAAAGAAGAAAATTTATGATTATACATACACAAATGGACAATCCTTGACGAAAATAAAACTAAAAATAGAAATGTGAATAAAATCTAAAAAAAGCATAGAAATAAAAATAAAAACAAAAAAAGAAATTAGAAAAGAAATTAAATTCAAAATAAAAATAATAAAGAAGCATTGTAATGATCAGCAGGTGTAGTTCAGAGGACTTCCCTTTAGAAGTGTCTTCACTGTGTTGCACTCTGACCTGTCCCGTACTGTGAGGGCAGGTGTAACTTTCTCTACAAGGGATCAGTTTGTCTGTGTTTGCAGCCTGCGTGACAGATGATTAACTCTTCCTCAGCTTAAAGCTCAACTTAATGGCATGTTTAACAATAACGTCAGCATCACACTACAGACGGCTAAAGGTGCCTGGCTTACATCGCAGAAACCACGGCAACAAAGCAAGACAAGAAGAAGAGACTGAAGTGGGGAAAAAAAACATCTTTGCTGGACCACAGATGACCAGATTCAAGACCTTTGGTCCAAACTTTAGTGCTTATCACTGAAAACACGAAAGCCTAATTCCTCTTTGCATGACCTGCACTTTCGAGAAAAGGCCAGAATGAGGGAAAGTTTGGGGAATTTTGCAGGAAGTTATCTTTATCTCATAATCAACTAATTTGAAAAAAAAAAAAATCAAAAATATTAAAATGGTTTGTCAAAACTTAGGCATAAATGCTGCTCTGAGTGCACCAATGACCCACTTACAAACTTTGTGACAAAATTACAGATTGACAGTTACGCACATGACAAGTTCAGAGAAATGGATCACTTGAACAATGTCAGTCATTCATCAGATTTACTACTACTGTACTAGAGAAACAGTAGGGGGTGTACAAAGCATCAGCAGGGTCTCCTCACAGAGACTTGTGATTGGCTTATCGGTCGCTTTCAGCTCCTGGCCGAGGCCTCTGAAGATGAATAATTTCATATAGATGACGATGGATCTCTGACACGCATTTATTAAGAACCGTTCATTCATACACAGGAATCAGCAAGATATGAACATTTCAATAACCTCATGTAGATCCTATCGTAAGATCATTGCTGCGGTCGGATGTGTGCTCTTTTCCACATTACCACAGTCTTCAAACAGCATCAGGAAAGGCTGCAGGAAGCTACTCTGCAACGTTTCCTAGCAGTATGCTCAGGATTTGTAGATCTATGAGAAAATAAAAAGGTTTTGTCTTGAGGAATGAAAGAGCACATGTAGATTTGTGCCGATGCATTCAGAACTGGGATTTTTGCACTCCCTGACGGTGCTGATGCTTAACTAGAACTGACCTGAAACCAAAGCTGTGCTGCAAAGTTTGCACCTCCTCTTTTTGGGTTGGGACAGCAAATCTCTCAGCCGTAGACATGAACAGTATAATAACAGGATAAAATCGTTTCCCTTACCTCCTGTGTTACTTCTATACTGGCCCGCCGCACCTCAGTGATCTGCACAGCCTGGACATACTGTAAGGCCAAGCCACAGTACACAGCCAGGTCTTCCAGGAGGCGCTCATCATATCGATTGAAGGTTTCCAACTCCCCCGAGTCTTTGCTGCGTTTGTTCATGAGCTGACACACAGCTGAATGACAACACAGCCGCAGAGAGTTAAGCAGAGTGATGAATGGGCTCCATCTTTAGGATCAGACTGCCCCACTCTCACTTTGGGATATTATCAATGCAAAACTTGTGATGCCATACAGCCAATGAAAGAGCAGCAAACCAGAAGTAAGCTGAAAACAAGAAAGTGGCAGATAGTTTTCCCAATGCGGCCTCACCCCCTTCCTTACAGACTTGCCTTTGAATTGCAAAGTCGTGGTCAGGGTAACTACCCAAATCACTCGGCACTGTATGAGATAACTTATTTCATCCACAGGAGTCAAGTTCCAGCCGATGTGGGCATCAGTTCACTCTCATTTTGTCCTCTTTTCAACCATCTAAAAAGAGTGTTGAAAACTGCATAACATTTCCAGCTGGAGTTAGACAGAAGATAGTAATCAGCATGCTGGTATTAGCATTGTTAGGTGAAATGAAATCCACACACTGTAGACATCTACATGTAGCATGCTGCATCATGGGAGCAGCAGTAAAGGTGAAAGTAATTTTTTTAATGAACCATTGCAGTGGCTCAGCTGTAACAGTAGCTGGTTAAAATCTCTCTGACTGTGACTGGAGCAGGTAGACATTGAATTCTTGGATCAATACTGTTTTCTCTGCTTGGTCTTTGTGGATTTTGTCGCTGGTTCATGAAGAGATGCTCCATAATAAAGTAAGAAGCATGTATAACTAGCTAATCTTGTTGCATCCATTGTGTCAGGGGCACCAACACCAAATAGCTTTTGATAAGCCATGAACAACAACAACACTGCTTTTGATTCCCTAAAAAAGAAAAATAGCACCATGAGCATAAAAGTAATCGGCGCCATCTCTGAGAATTTTTTTAAGTAGAGCTGCATTGTATCAAAAACACTCATTTGGATAGTGTGGGATGAGTGTATGACAAATCTGAAAACCAACCTGGAGAATATTATATGGCGGAGCTTGTCACATCTTGCAACTGAACAGAGTAGCGGAAAAAACAGTAGAGACTTTTTTTAAAAGGTTTAACATGCGCCATGAGGGGGAGTTAGGTTGCCACTATGGTTAGAGAAGTTGGGGAATATTTACAAGAGCAAAATGCCAAATCAGACTCTCTGTTTTCATGAAAAGACCTTTCGTTCTCATAAGGTGAGAAAGTTTAATCAATTCCAGGTGCACTGTTAGAGGTATGCTAATAAAATAAACACTGAAAACCAAGATACAGCAGTCGTTTCATTGCTTTGGTTGTTTGATGGTAAATTTGTTTAATGCTTAACCTGTCAGTTTGAATCCTCAGAAAGAAAAGTTCTGTGTTACTCTGGACTACAAACTTTATGTTATTTTCCTGAAAAAAGATTCCTGCTTAAATAATCCTTTTTAGTTTCAACAATTGCCAAATCCTTCTCATACAAACAGCCAGCCTATAAACATAAACATGTCTGCAGCTGCAAACCTGAAAGCGTGTTTGTGTGTTAAAAAAGATCTTATTGGTGCCACCGAAAGGGTAATAGTTTGTAACATGAAACCATGTGAAGAGCTAACAGATGAGTAATAAATCCTTAATATCCAGTGGTGCTGTTCAAAAGAGGAACTTACCGATAACGTTTTCAGACCTCTCATTTCGAACAGGGCAGCAGATGATACTCCTTATTGATTCCTCCGAGCTCTTGGCCATATTAAGTGTTTCCATGGCTTTCAGCGTTCGACAGGCAAATGACGGGTCGACGTTGCTGATGTCATGCTCCCTGGATATTAAAGCACTCAGTTGGTATTACATAACAAAAGCGAAAAGAGAGAAATAAAAGGTCAATATGATGGCTTTTCACAGTGTGCAGGAAATACCTTCTGTAGATCTGGCAACTTGATCCGAGCTCCTCACACTCCAAGTGTATCACACGTGAGAATGAAATCTATATTGCACGGGAAAAAAAACAAGGGAGAAAAACAGAAATTCTGTGTTATATTACCATAGATTTGACACATAATTTTGTAAACAAACAAAGTATGGATGATGCACCTCATCTTCTGGGACTGAAGTGTGATCACCGGGGATAAAGATGGTGCAATACTGAGCGTGTGTGAAGGGCATGATAGTAGCAGCCATCTTACTCAGCAGAACCTCAAAGGAATGATGCTCCCTTGATAAGATTTTTGCCATCTCTATTAAAGCCTGACAGAAACACACACATAGGCATGCTCAAAAGGTGGATAATATAAAATGATACAAAAAAAAGCCATATATGTGTGGCTGAGCTACCTGGCTGCGTTTCGCCTCTTGTCTGGAGCTCTCATACAGCTGGATGTTATCCAGAACCATCCCCAACACATCCATGTGATTTAACAGCACCTGAACAAAAAAATGAAGTCAAATTGAATAAAGTTGTATTATTTGTATTACTTACAGTTTTTAAAGACACATAAACAAAAACAAAGCAAAATAACAACCACCAATCCAACCCTCTAATTACCTTTTCATCCATGTTAGTAAATGCAGAGAGCGAGCCATCACAACCGTTCCTTTTGTTGATCATTACCACCACACCAACCACCTAGCCACAGAAAGAGGACATTCTTTTATGGCTTTATAGCCCTGATAATAACGCCTGTTAAAAACTATCTATGGACACTAGCCAATGAATTATTTCATAATACTGTGAACAGATTAAACATATGGATCATGATTAACATAAACCATAGGCAAAAAAAAAGGAAAAAAAATGAAGATAATAGCACAAGGGAATACAGATACATATGAAAATAATTAGCATGAATCCCACCTCTCGCCTGTGGTTCTTGATGGGGACGCTCAGAACAGTCATGATCTTTGATGACTGAATGCTAGACATGTTTAAACTGGGGTCCTGCAAAGGAAAGCACGTATAGATGACACCAGAGATCACATCGCTTATGCTCACATATCACAAACACGCAGACTTGCATCAGACATGGTGAGTGTACCACATGTGCACAGCAACACCTTCTTTCAGTTCTTTACATTAAGTAATCTGGCAACAGCAGATTTTAACACCTACCCTAATTTGGCGCCATCTAAACTAATGTGTGTTTAAGCGACCACATCAATTTTGCTCATAAGCCCTGGAAATACCGGTCCACACCCATGCCGTCTGGGGATTACCTCTGCCAGGAATTGGCTTTCATCCCTAATGACATTGGCGGTGAAAACAAATAGGCTGAAGAGTGCACCAGTTGTAAGCCTTTTACTAAGTTGTGCCATCCTCCCTCATTATGCAGGTGTGTATGTGTCGGTGTGTGCCAGGGAAGCACGCACTGCACTTTAGGACAGCGCATCACCATCTTAGTAGCCTAATCAGAGCTTTATCAGTGGAAGTCGTCCCTAAAAGGATTCAAAGTTGGTGCGTCATGTAGGACTCCCTGACACGCTCCGACATGCCCAGAAACAACCAGGCTGTCGCCCAAAACGAGGCCACAGGAAGCGTGTTCCTGATTTTAAATCCCTACACAATCCCCTAGAACACCTTTGTGTTGTGTGATGAGAAAAGCTCGCCACAAAATACAACTCATGACATCGTCAAGAAGATTTACCTCGGATGCATCCCTCAGGTTCATCGGCGACCCCGTAGCTAACACGCATTCCATGACACCCTTCAGCAGCTCCTGATGTGCGTGGCTGCACAGGCTGCTGTCACTCAAGCATCCCGTTGCTGTTAAGCCGATCACCTCCTCCAAGTTCCCCCTTCCACCAGAGTCTTTTCTCACAAGTGACAGGCTGCCACCCTCAGCTACCAGCAGCTCTGCCGCATGACTGACAGCCCCCTGGCAGAGCTCCGCAACAGAGCCCATTCCTCTCAGGCCTCCTCCTCCCAGCAGCCCCATCATCCACGGGCAGCCCTCGGCGCGCCCGCAGGCCGAGCTCTTCGGCACGACCGGCGGCAGAACCTGCGGGCCGTAGGACAAGTTTTGGGAGCAGGGGCAGATGGGAGAAAGCGAATGGAAGGGGGAAAAACTCAAGTGAGAGGTGCGGGGAGATCGTGGAGAGCAAGGGGATTGGCAGGAGTGTTCCGCCCATTCAGGGGCCCTGAGGTTTGAGGTGAAGGGGTTGAGTCTGTCATGGGATGAGATGTCCGGGTGTGAGCTGCTGATCGGGGCCGAGGTTCTGCGATGGGGGGACATCATGAGGAGGTTGGCGTGTTCTGAGCTGCTCCTGGGAAACCTGGGGCTCAGCGGGGCCATCTCTGACTGGGGACCACTCACCCTGAAATCAGTCAGCACTCATTACATGACTCAGTTGTTGAGGAAGAAAGAAAAAAACAACAACAAAACAAACACAACTATTTTAACCCTTTAAAGCCCAAACCAAGAAAAAATGGAGAGAAGTCCATTTTTTTTAAAAAGCTGAAGCGTTTATATGGCCATTAATGAAAATGTGGGGAAGAAATGAGCTAAATATTTCTTTGGATATCTACCATTTATTACCATATGACGTCAAAATTATTATAGTGCAGTCTTCTGCTTCCTGATGTCCATTAGGAAGCAGATGACAAGAAGTAGATTGTCTACAACAGGGTTTTGAGCAAAGTTTTTACCCAAAAAGTGATGCTAAATGTCTCATGTATCAAATATGATACGTTTAGCTTTACAGGGTTAAACTGATAAATGACTAAAATAAATTAATTCAAGTTTAAAAATACATTTTATTGTATTTCAGTATTTTAAAACTTAAAGTCTCTGTAGAATTCAGCTGTCAGGAAAAGTAGGTGAGGGCAGGATTAAAACAAACACGAGCTTACGTCGATGTTCTCCGTGAAAAGTAAGCCCGGGTAAAGTCGGAGTTATCGTCCAGCCATGCCTGCTCGCCGGACGTATCTGCTCTGAACTGATCGCCTCGCATCCTGGATCGAGGACTCCACAGCGGGGAAAAGAGCCATCCTGATCCTTGAACCATCGGCGAGTCGTTCACCGCCATCCTGCGGAAGGACTTCTCCGAGCCGGCATCGGGAGCCTGCGATGCCCCGGGAGTCAGGCGACCGGGCTCCATGAACGCCGGTGCTTCAGGGCAGAGGTTGGCAGGGCATCACCCCCCTGGTCGCGCTGCGCGGAAGGAGAGACACCTGCCACGTAGGAAGAGGAGGAGGAGGAGGAGGAGGTAGAGACGCAGATTAGCGCCGTGTCAGGGAGCAGGGCGAAATCTACGGAGAAGTCGTTGCGTGAATGTAATCCCCTGACCTTTATTTAGCCTAGCTAGTCTGGCGCCACAGGTTCAATCAGAGCAGGGCACCGATTTAAACTTCAGCACAATTAATGGATTGGGACAAGGCTCAAGCTTTGCTCCATCAGTAATTGGCCCCTGTCATTCTAATTTTATCAAGTGCATCCGGCTACCCGAAGATCGGAGTATTGAATTGGTCTCTGAGCAGCGACAGTAACGAATTAGGTTAGTGTGCAAAAGTGCTGAGTTACTTTGCATTTGTTTATATATACAGTAGGCTACACAGGGGCGGGCTTTAAACTTTTTTTGGTTGGAGGAGATACCAGGAAGGGGGGAAGGGTGACAGGTGTATTCAGCACAAAAATAACAGATTATTCAAATTAAATTATCTCGTGGGAAAAATATGTTTTTGAGTTGTTTACTGTATTGTATGCTTTTGATCATTAGCCTGTGCCTCATTGATAAAAATCTACTCACAAATTTGAACAGTATTCCTTAAGCATTTCTGGGTAATCAGCTTTGCACACTCAACATATTTGGTTGCTTTATGACTTTTAGATCTTCTTCAAAGATAGTAACCAGTTTGGACAGAAAAATATTATCAAGTTGGCAGGATGGTGCTGTAGGTGTGCCTCATGCCCCCAAAAAACTGTTCCTCTGGCCCATTGCAATCAAACCAATGACAATGAACATTTTATTTCGAGTCATTTATTTATTTATTTTATTTGTTGAAATGTGAATAAGAAAACAATGGAAATGTAATGTAATTACCAACAAAAGGGAAAAATGTCCTCATGACAGCAAGTGACAATGTCCCTAAGAAAAGTCCCTTTTGCTCAGAAATAGACAAATATCATTAATATGATATATAATGTTTATCCTGAATTTGACATAGTTCTTTTTAAAGGTACCCCACAACATTTGTTCATTCATAGTCAATATAGTTCCTAAAGATGTATCATGAAAGCAGCAGTCTTACAATGGTGGTCAAGGATAATTAACATAATTTACAGAAGTATGTTGTTTTAGAACAGTTGTTATTAAAACCCTCGAAGGAAGTTTAGTTTGATTCAGAATTTGTACTCAGTGTCGAGCTTTATCACTTCAAATCCCAATGAGGGACTCATTCTCACTAAAGATGGAAGAGGGCATTAGGGCTAAAAGGAGACATGTTTCTTTGTAGAGGAGATGCTAAATGATGCTGCAATAAAAGGTTTCCTCATTCAGGCTTAACCTGCAGCTGTTGTGTTTTCTAAAGTAACAAGTCAACGTTTAGTAACAGAAATTAGTTGAAAAAGCCATTGGCTTTCTTTTTGAACTGCTTTTTGATTTTTCTATTGCACAATTCAAGCCTTTTAATTAAAACAAATATTTGGCTTTATATGAGAATTGAGATGTACTAAACCAAAACATTGTGTTTTAACAAAAAGTAGGTATTGTTATTAATTAAATATGCTCTTTATGGTTATGGACTTTTTCTTCACTTATAACTGACAACACTGCTTGTCCAACAACAGCTAAACACCTTTTAGTATTGAATGGCTCCCTCTACTGGTCCCACATGCTCCTCACCGACTGCAGTGGGTGGAACCACTAGTGACAGCTGGGCTCTGATAGGCTGCTCCAGGAGGAGGAGGCTGCCATGACAGTGGATGCTGCACAGAATCAGATCCACAGCATCAGCAGGGATCGGTCTTCCATCCTCCTCGCTATCCCTCTCTCTTTTTTCTCCTCCTTCGCCTCTCCTCCTCATACCACCACCCTTTCTCTCTCTTCTCTGTCCCTTCTCCCCTCCCTTCGACAAAAACACGCGCAGGCCTGGCCGGGCACACCGCAGCGGAGGACTGTGCACACACACCAGCAGCAGGAAAAGCAGCAGCAGCAGCAGCAGCGGGTGGACTGGTAGTTGTGCTGAGGTCTGCCTCACTCCCTCCTGCAGCACAGGCAAGACATCGCATTCTCCTCTGATCTCCATCAAGGACTATCTATTTGAGAAGTGTATGTGTGTGTGTGTGTGTGTGTGAAAGAGCAAGAGAGGTAGCCTTGATGACTACCACACCCTGGGATCATTTACTACCACAGGAAGACTGATGCTTACGCTGTCTTCCTTCAGTACTTATTTCTGTATGCATCCAGAGGTTACGCAAGGCTTAATTTCTGCTTCTTTTCCTCCACTCTGCATCACAGGGACTTTCTCCAGCACTGATAGGCCTTCTACACACTTGTCTTTGCTAACCAGTGGGTTTAATGTCTAAGATTACAACATTTGGCATGTTGCGCTCATGTATTTCCAGCCTACTTAACGAGAACGCTCCTCTTTCCTTTCCACATCCATCTTCATCTCCAGCCTCTCCATCTGTTTTGCTCTCCTCTCTCCTCCTGAATTGCTTCCTTTTCTTCTTCCATAAAGCCCTGTCTCCTCCCTCCTCATTTCCTCACACCTCCTCTCCTTCTGGCCGGCTGGTTTCCCAGGATGCCGTGCTTCAGGCCACTCTGGTAGGCCCTAGCAGCATGGGCGGAGGCTGGGCAGGGAGAGATATCACGGATTGGACCCTTCCTTTCAGGACGGGCGCACTGGCGGGTCACCCTCCCTCAGCTTCAGATGGGCGAGGACGCTGAGAGCCCCAAAATCAACCACACCTTTCTGCGAGACTACGTCACCGAAGGTGAGTCGCTGGTTCGTCGCAGGAATGCAGTCTTTTTCTTTATCAAAATTCGTACTTTTCGGCTTTATTTTCTTTGTCTTCATCTCGTCATTCGGTTTAATAACCTCCCGTTTTCCTGTCTCCCTCCTAGCTGATGTCATCTCTACAGTGGAGTTTAACCAGACAGGGGACCTTCTGGCCACAGGGGATAAAGGTGGCCGAGTGGTCATCTTTCAAAGAGAGACTGAGGTCAGACTCCGACCTCTGTACCCTGCAGAGTCTTTATAATGTGTACAGTACATGGATGGATTGTAGTTTCACACACTAAAAATGTTGTTTTTGTCACATTTTGTAGACTAAAGGGGAGTCAGAGGAGGCAGGGGAGACGGGGGATTCTGGGGAGTACAATGTCTACAGCACCTTCCAGAGCCACGAGCCGGACTTTGACTATCTGAAAAGTCTGGAGATAGAAGAGAAGATCAACAAGATCCGATGGTTGCCACAGCAGAACGCTGCACATTTCCTGCTCTCCACCAATGGTGAGAAACACTGTAGGGACATCTTAAAGTGTTTTTGAAAATGACACAATCACGCATGGGATCAGTTTGAAAAAACACCTTCCTCCACATCATGAAGTTATATTATTTTAGATTACCTTGGCAGGATGAGATGACATCCACTTGAACAGTCTGGAATTCATCATCTAGTTTTCTTAGACTGCAATGTTTCTTTACCTTCTTTTAATCAGTTTGGCAGCTATGTAAGCACAATTCCTGCTGTAAATACCCTGCCCCCTGTCACAGATAAGACCATTAAACTGTGGAAGGTGAGCGAGAGAGACAAGAGGCCAGAGGGATACAACCTGAAAGATGAGGAGGGACGGCTCAAGGATATTTCTACCATCACCTCTCTACAGGTACAAGGTCACACACATGCACACTTTGATTTTGTTCAGTCATCTGTGGATCAGGTTCGCATTCAGTGAGCCAGACAGCTGGTTGTCTTTTACATATTTGTGATGTCCCTTGTGTGACTGCTGACTCTGGTGTCCTCTGATGTCCTTGTTGTCTTTCTATCGTTCTCTTTCTGGCCTTCAATCGTTAACATATATCTCTCTAAGGTGCCAGTGCTGAAACCAACAGATCTGATGGTGGAGGTTCATCCCAGGAGGGTATTCTCAAATGGACATACCTACCACGTCAACTCCATCTCTGTCAACAGCGATGGGGAGACCTACTTGTCTGCTGATGACCTCCGGATCAATATGTGGCACCTGGGCATCACAGACCGCAGTTTTAGTATCCTTTGGAACCAGTGTGGGCTTGGTTGATCCCATTTTGTTTTAAGTTTTAATGTTGTAGTCGCAAACAACATCTTCTGCGCTTTCATTTTTTCCGATTTTTGTGCGTCACTCAAACCATCAGATGCTTCTCAGGTGTCATAGGGTGTGAAATTACCCAAACTAAGATCCTTTGCTTCTCTTGGAATAGAAAAAATCTATTTCTGCAACCGGAAGAAAAACAACACAATTTCATGTCAGTAAGCCAAAAGCTTCTTTTAAAAAGTGATCTTTATTTATTATATTTTCAGTTCAAATATATTTGGATGGTTTCCAAAATGAAACTACATATAATGTGAGGTTGTTTTAGTTTGTAAACAGGATTTAAATCACAAGCAGCCACAAGCGTGGCAATATGTCTCCCACATCTTCCACAGTTTGGTAGAAATATGCTGTCTGCTACTGCCTCAGGCAGCACAAGCACACCGCCAAAACACACTTCTGCTCTTCTTAATCTATCCTCCAAACCTATGCAAAAAGTAAATGACTTGTGTATGATTTGGTATGTTTCAATTGGAGAG
This sequence comes from Craterocephalus amniculus, assembly GCA_036024015.1. Taxonomy (NCBI): domain Eukaryota; kingdom Metazoa; phylum Chordata; class Actinopteri; order Atheriniformes; family Atherinidae; genus Craterocephalus; species Craterocephalus amniculus. The sequence continues at coordinate 36,148 of JAVQJG010048533.1, forward strand.
CTGTGCACTGCCCCAAAGTGTGTATTCAGCTCAGGCTGGAGCGTGCTATACCGCCTGCTTTTGGTGTTTTCCATTCAAATGGAAGCTGACCTAGAAAATCACAGAGGCATCTATGGAGGAGACGAGTCTAAATAATTCACTCAGCAGTACACTTTCTACTGAACCACATAGGACTACCACAAATAGAACAAAGTGAGGAACAGAGTGTGCGTGCAAATTGGGGGTTAGTAGTTTGTATTATTTACTTGTGATTTTGAGCTTAGGTTTAATGATATGGTCTAGTTACTCTTAAACAGGAGAGATTCATTTAAAACTGATATGGTTGACAAAGATGAATGAATGAATGTGAATGACAGACATGAACGCAGTCATCCCCAGATTTTTTTGTTCCTTAACCGGGCTTCTTTTCAGATATTGTTGACATCAAACCAGTCAACATGGAGGATCTGACGGAGGTGATAACAGCAGCAGAGTTCCACCCTCAGCACTGCCACTTGTTTGTGTACAGCAGCAGCAAAGGAACCCTGCGCCTCTGTGACATGAGAGCCTCGGCGCTCTGTGACAAACACACCAAGCGTGAGCCTTTTTTGTAGTTACATGCAGTTACACACTATGTGCATAGAATGAATGAAATGCAACTAACCACTCGTGTTTAACCAGTATTTGAGGAGCCTGAGGATCCAGGGAGCCGCTCCTTCTTCTCAGAGATTATTTCCTCTGTGTCGGATGTCAAGTTCAGCCACAGTGGACGCTACCTGCTGACAAGAGACTACCTCACCGCAAAGGTGTGGGACCTGAATATGGACAAAGGCCCAGTGGAAACCTACCAAGTAAGATGTGTTCGTTTTTTCTCATATTACAAATATCATGTTTTCTTTGACTATATTAAAGGAGCTATACCTGATATTAAGTCAGGCTATTTTAATTAGCGGCTAGTTTTAGCTTTGACGTGACGCTCTTTCTCTGCCAGTGGGGTTAACTTCCGGAACTTCTGGATTCCTAGGGGAAAGCTCTTACTGGCTGATCGGAATCCGGAAGTTCCAGAAGTTAACTCCATTGTCAGAGAAAGAGCGTCACACCAAAGCTAAAAACTAGCCGCTTTGGCTAAGTAAAATGGCCTGGACTCATACATATGCTCGTACAATGAGTCATTCATTTTTACTGACTTACCCCTCCCACCACATAATACACCGCATAGAAAGCATTTTTCGTAGAAAGATTACAATAATATCAGTTATAGCTCCTTTAATCTGAAAAATGAAACAAACCTTTTATTGTTAGATTAATTAGCACGGATTGCCGCCTGAAATTCAGCGCATTCTTACATAAACAGAAAGTAGAGGAGTTTGACAACCATGTGGATTTTGAACCCATGCAGTGGTGTGGGTGGTGTCCCAGAAAACTAAGGCCTCCTTTCTATATCTTCTACAGGTCCACGAATACTTGAGAAGCAAGCTGTGTTCCCTCTATGAGAACGACTGCATCTTTGACAAGTTTGAGTGTGTCTGGAACAGCTCAGACAAGTAAGTGGTTGCTTGGATAATGACCAGTTGGTGCGAGTGCGTTTGAAAGCTACGTAGGCGGTCCTGTCTGTGATTTTCTTAATGCCTTTCCTCTGCCGTTCCCTGACATTTAAATCAATGTTAGGGACAAGCTTTGCAGATGTCAAATCAATCCCCTTGCCCTCAGTTTTGATTTCCCTTTCCCACTTCTTCACCGTGCCATTCCTCCTCTCCTCTCCTCTTCCCTGATCCAGCGTGATCATGACAGGGGCGTACAACAGCTTCTTCCGGATGTTTGACAGGGAGACGGGCCGAGGCGTGACCCTGGAGGCGTGGCGGGAGAGCAGCAAGCCTCGCGCTGTGCTGCGCACCCGCCGCGTGTACACCGGTGGCAAGCGCCGCCGCGGTGACGTGGGCGTGGACAGCCTGGACTTCACCAAGAAAATCCTGCACATGGCCTGGCACCCGGCTGAGAATATAATCGCCATAGCAGCCACAAACAACTTGTACATCTTTCAGGATCGCGTCAACGCCGAGACGCAGTGACGAGGACTTTGGGAGACCGGGTAATTTTATCAAACTGCGACTGAATTTGAAGCTCAGATTTATTTGAATGTGGAGCTGAGAGCCTTCAGGAGAACATTAAGCCAGGCTGTGTCCCAACATAAAGAGATGCAGCCTGCTCCGATCAGATTATGACTTTATTATATCCACTTTGTTTGATCTTCGAGGAAGGTGTATAATCAGATTTTTTTCTCCAAGACTGAGATAAACTATTAATGTGGCCATTGGGACAATGTTTTTTGCTGCACTCTACTCCCACTTTTTGAAGATGTTTGCATAATTTCCCACCGTAGGGGCAGTGAATGAGGTGCAGGGACACCTCTCCATCTTCAGTGACTCAGTACTGTTGATCACACAATGACGCACCGCTCACTAAAATACTTTTTTTCACACTAAAGTGGAAGATAAATGCTTGTTAGCATCAGAGGGAAAGCTGCTGATGTTGCAAAAACACGCATATTTGAGGCATCTCACATGACTTTACGAGACAACGCATCAACATGTACGCATTTCAAATATGGAATGGTGTTATTGTACAGTTCCTCACAACATAATGTCCTCTTTTTCTCGATTGAGCAACAGCAGTGATTGAACCTCTCCTTCGGAGCAGTGCTCCTGGAGATAGCACGCATAACAGACCCATAATCTTTGCCCTATTCACTTTGCAATAATGAGATCAGTGCGGTAGTATTTCTGCTTTAGCACAAGCGCTTTTATTCTGCAGGTGACACACAAACTTTTACAGTTCGCTGTAAATAGTCTCCATTAATTCTTTCTCTCTTTTTTTTTTAAGTGGTTCCAGAGAGTCAACAGATTTATTGAGAACATCATAGATTAACATAAGATCTCATTTATGGTAATATTTTGGAATCAAACAATGAAGCAATACATAGAGGGTTATTGCTGGCTAGAGAGTGTATTTGGTTATAGCTTCCATATAAAAAGAATACATTAATGTTGACATCATGAAAGGAAGCTCTTCATTAATGTTGAGCTCCACCATGTTTGTTCAAATTTAGTTTTCAAAACTGCAGAACACTTAATTGGGAGTCAGTGTGCTGAACAGAAATGAGCATAGTTAATTTTATGATGAGTAAGCACATTATTTATAAATGAGACCCCCGATTCAGCTCATCAAGACTGTAAATGAGTGGATTTGCGTCGAGTGTGTTTGAGGGTCAAACGTGAACATCAGTGCAATATTTGTTTGTGTACGTCGCTGAAAGGTCTTTTCATGTCCAAACTATAACGTCAAGTGAATTTATCATACTGTATCACAACTGTCATAACGTATACCTCACAATGCTACACGCAACTCTGGAGTGCAACGCTGCCAGCTGAAGATGCACGGCATGGAGGTGATCACTCCAGTTGTTGGACCGTACTGCTTACCATCATCGCATTGTTTACAGTGAAGTACTTTGTGCTCAAGTGATCTTGGTCCTGATGGGATTATTGTTAAGTGGTCTGGATTCCAACTGCAATAAGTAGTGGTTGAAAGGTGAAACATGTTTTTGCACCTTTTAAACCTTCAATCCCAGAAAAAAGATGAAATGATTACCAAATCTGCTCCAGCTGTCTGCTTTCTTCTTTCTTTTCTCCTCCCATTTCGTGAATGCAGACACAATCTAGGTCTAATTGGTTGAACACAGAGCTACACAAACATGACAACCTGAGAGAGAACAGTTTATAGAGTGGCCGGTCACCAAAAGCATCCTTCAGAGCTCAGTCCTCCAGTGGTGAAGTTTAGTCAAGTCTGTTGCAATCGCATCATAACCACCACCACATAAAAGCAGAGGTAGGATTTGTGTTCAGGATCACAGCAGCAGCAGCATGTTGCCATTACTCAATGCTACTTGCGTGTATATCTATCATACTTTAAAGACAAAAAAGGGGAAAAAAAGGCAAATCAAAGGGACAAAAACATAACTCAAATGAGATGAATGAAAAGAATGTGCATTAATAAAATTATATAAAAAGATGAAAATGTGTTGGACTTTTTTATGTCTCTGTCCCAACCCGTAGTACACCTGCTTCCTCTAATGGATAGTCATCAGGCCAGCCCAAGAGGAATGGTTCAGGGACTACATACTTACTGGTGACAACCTTGCATCCCAGTGTGTGCCATGTATATGTATATATATGGATAGTTAACCAGTATAATTGCCAGTGACCACAAAGACCAGGCTTACCTTCTCACAGGAATGATATATTTGGACATATGCTGTAAATAGTACAAAGTTTACATTTCTGGAAATGATAGTTTCTTTAGGGTGGGGGAAGTGCTTGTGTGTTTGTGTCAAATTTTAAAGTATAGTTTGTAGAATAAATACTTATCAGTCTTGAATGGTTTGCTCGTTAGATAGCCATATGCATACAGTCATGATAAGTATCATAAATAAAGATGAAAAACTGTGTTCAACATAGGAATAACTTTTGATAGTAAGAGATCAAATAGTTACTTTTCAATGTACAATTGAAAGTAATTGATTCGTCCCTAAGGTATTCACAAGTTACGAAGCAAATTTTGTGTCCAGTATTGTTCGGTATTACCAGATTCAGTTCTTCAAAAAAATCAAGCTTTGTAGGAATTCACATATTTTGAATATGTGAAAATACTGCATTAAAAACTTTACATTTAGTGGCCACTTTTCATTCCAAACATATTGTACCACCTGCGTGCATTTACACAAATATGTGAAAAAGACAACTTGCTGAAGTTCAAATTGAGCATTAAAATGAGGTAAAAAGGGGATTTAAGTTACTCTAAAAAGGATAAAGTTCTTGGTGGCAGACGGGCTGGCCTGAGTATTTCTGGCCTGACAATCTACTGTAATTCTCATGCCGAGTCATATCGAGGTGTTTACAGAAGATGGTCTAGACATTAAGTTTTGTTAATGTCAGAGGTGAGAGGAGAATGGGCAGACTGGTTAGAGACGCAGTAAATACATGGATATATTAGAGCAACATGTGCTGCCATCAGATACTCTGTGCTTATTACAAAGCCTAGTTTGAGGAAGCAGGTTTGGATTATGAACAGCCAGTTGTGTTGAGCTGTCCCAAATAGAGAAAGCTGACAGGTAAAGGTGCAACAGTGGTGATCCTGAAGTATTGCACACCTTAAGCTGTGTTTGCAGGAAATATGTGACAAAATATCACATAAGAAATTCCATTACGAGCTATCTTCAGTGCCAGAATGCCTAGTTAGTGTGTAAAGGAATGGTGGCATTAAAATGTATGAAAAGCTTTTCTGTATCATATGTTTTTGAAATGTGTTGGAAGCTTGAAATGCAAAAATGGACGCATATCAACAAAGAACCCATTATAACCATTTCTAAGTTGAGGTTGGTGTTACATCATTACTATGATACACTTCTGGCTATCCGATTAAATAAAGCCCTTCAAAAGAGATTTCCAAACACTTTAATAATCATTGACATCTCAATTAACTTTGTCACGCAATAAAAAGACACTCACATTCACAGGGTAAAAGCAGCAGTTACCATACATACATTGACGTTACACTTAAATATAGGTTGCTGTAATACTTCATAGTGTCTACATGTAAAAATGTAAATGCTTTTCAGCTCACTGGCTACATGACCAGGAGATAATCTGGATTCAACTGTTTGACTTGGTAGAGGAATATAAAATCATTTTATTTGCTTTTCATTTTGAAAAACCCAGCATAGCATACGTCTCGATGACTGAAAATATTTGCTTTTTACAACTGTCAACATAAATGTCTCTAAACTAGCATGACATCAGAAAAAGGCTGTTAACAAAGCAAACCAAATCAATTCATATTTATTATTCCCACGAGGGATGCTCAGTTTTTTTGGAATGAGAAGAAAATGCCAAAAAGGTTTTGAATGCAAGAGGTTTTGTCAATAAAAGGAGGACTTGAAAAAAACAAAACAAAATTAACACAAACCCTGATTTAATAACCATCTCTGAGGCACATTTTGTACTGAAAGATAAGTCCCCCCTGTCACCTGTGATTTCATGATATCTGACTATGTAACAAAAACCATTTTTTGCAGGCTTACTGTGCTTCTGAAAATCAATGTGAAATTGAATAAAACTCTCAGGGATATCAGATTAGGACTAAGATATCTTAAGACAACAAGGAAACAGAAGAGTTTAAGATCAATATGCATTATATCTGGGCACTGGTATAACATTAATTAAAACATTTTTGACGTACATAATAAAACAGGATTTCAAAGCTCAGACTGCTAAATTTCCCTTCGGGGAATTTGTATGGAAACTGGAGGAGTGCTTGGTGAATTGAATTTCTTTAATTCGTAGGACCCTATTTTGTCAGGGACCTAAGACTGCTTAATGAACAGGTAAATACTTATTGATATTTCATTACCTGTTAAAAACCTGTAGTTCATTTTACCTCTGGCCTTGGGAAGCTGTGCAGTGAAGGGACAACATAGAGTCAAAGGAGCTGCAGAAGAATTAAATAGCCAATCATATGCTGAAAATACATCATCATAAATACTCGATGCCCAAAAATTACTAAGACACTAATAAAAAGAAGCAGGCATCTGCAGATGCTAAAATCTCAGCTTCTGAAAGTTGATCTAGTTTGTGGGTTTCATTTATCCAGCTGTCTTGGATTGTTGTTGTTGACTCCAAGACAGCTGGGGGGGTCCCCAGGCCCTGCCACCATGGCAACGTCATAGCATACTCCTCAAAAAGCCATGAAGTGATGCTTAGTGGATATCCTAAATCCTCTGAATCTTTTAAAAGTCTCTTCTTGAAGTTTTGAAACCATCTGGGAGATCATTATTTCTGATGCAAAGCCTTTAGCAGCTATTGCTTTAGTAAGTAAGGCCAACAGTGCAAAGTAATGATGGCTGCATGGGTTTGTTTGGAAGTAACCATTGGTAGCAGATCAAATAAAAATTATTTCAACTTTCAGTTTGCTTACAGATACAACTGATATTGGTCACAGGACCCCAGCTGACTCATAGCACTCACACCTGTGGCAATAGTGTACCAAATGGTTGTTGGGTGACTCTCCCCTGCCAGGACCAAAGTATTATAAATAGTGAGATTCCGTAAATAAATCAACAATTAAACCTAAGAAATTCCTTAGAATTTGGAAAGATGATTGCCGTCCCTTCAAAAACTCAAAATCAGCACTTTAATTGCATTCTTTATGTTTTTTTACTTAATTTGCAGTGTCCAGAACCAAAATGATTAAAACTGTGTTTTAACGACCTAAATTGTATATTCTGACATATGATATATCTAATGAATATCTATAAATGATAAGGTTGTCCCATTTAAAAAGACACAATAGCAAAAAAACATAGATGATCCTGTACATGCAAACATTTTCACAGTATACAGAGGAAATCCCTAAATACACATAAACTCCAAGCAGAATCAGTAGATCCATGTCACATCATTTTGTAAACCATCATTTAAAACCGAACTTCAATCATGGATAATTACATCACAAAGATGAGGATGAAGTTAAGTTTTATGTATGTCACAATCCGATTTTTCCCTCTTCTTTTTGTTCTCAGGCAGGGAGTTTCGCTGACAGAAACGGTGAAAAGAAAAAATCAAAGGCAAACTTGAAAGCTTTCAGTGTGGTGCGCCTCCAGTCTCGCTCTATCTTCACCTGCCTTCTCCCAGTTAGCCGAGAAGGGACACAATCCAAACAGTGGATAGCCTTCAGCTCAAAGACTGGACTTTTTGCCCCGAGACGGCCCTCCAGCTTGGTGCTAAACTCCACCAAATGACCAGGACCCAGATTCAGCAGAACTTGTCTGAACTCGTGGCTGGCCATTAGGATTATATCCTTAGCTGGGTCTTCTGCCTCCGGGCTTCTATCCCTCACCATCCCCACTGTCACCTCGAACCGGTAACTGTCGAAGCGTTTGACATGGCAGGTGTGTTTGGCCAGAGCCTTGACCTGACACAACTCCTCCTCCTCTTGCATTTGAAGCAGCACGGGCAGAGGAACGGCAGCGGAACGGGCGGCTGCCTCGGCGGCTGACAGGTTTAAAAAGGTGCCGTCCTTTGGCTCACATTTGGGATATCTCTCACCGTACAGGCAGCGCAGCCAGTCTCCCATGAACACCGGCAACATGTTGATGACAGACTGTGCCCCGTTTTCTGTGTCAGCCACGCGGACATGTTTGATGCGCCCGGCCCAGGTGACTCTGTGGCCGTGCAGGTGTCCACAGAGGATCTGTGTTTGAGCCATGCCTTTGCTTTCCCAGGCAGGAGGCCCACAAGTCTGACTGTACTGATCCCAAGTCAAGGTGGAGTTGTAGACCTTCTGTCCCTCTGCATGGTACACATATACGGAGAAGAACAGGATGGCCATAGATGTACAAAGTAATATCAATTTGACGGGGCCGCGGTGGGTTAACGATCGAATGATATCCAGAATAGACATGCTGTACCGAGTCCAAAGCTGCAGAGTGACAGGAATGGCACACACCACGAGGGTCACAATCATTTTTGTCAGTTCTAGCCCGAGGAACCACTTAAAGAGCTGGATGAAAAGCATAGTGGCGAGGCCAAACACCAGAACAGGCAATGCAAACAGGAAGAGAAAGTAAGCCACACAAGTGCGGATTAAACCCACGGCTGAGGAATTCTGGAGGAGGACCACCGAGAACTCGCACCACATGAAGCAAACAAGGTACGGAATCAGGAAGCAGTAAGTTCCCCGGAAGCCGCGCGTCCTCGCCATGCTGAGGAAGGAATAAAAAACATGTAGGGGGAAAAAAATGACTTCATAGGCTCGTATGTTGAAAGGGAAGAATAAGTTAAAAAAAAAAAAACTTACTTGAAGAACAGGTAGAAGAGGTAAATGTACAAGAGACAGGGCAGACTGAGCTTCAGCAACACAGATTCACCCAGCGGCAGCGTGGTGAAGGTGCGACCCAGGAACCGCAGCACCGTCATGTTCTCCGGCAGCAACTGGGTCAGGCAGCACAGATTTGATGCCACCTAAATTGAAGCAAGCACAGTGAAAATCCAGATGTTTTATAAATAAACCTCTAAATAAATCATCCTAATCATAGAAATGTTCCATCTACATCTCTTCAAAATATACTTAAAACACCATCATGCTTTAATTGGATTATTATGTAAGTGGACAACTGTATAATGAATCGTTCTCACTGTAATTGCCTTGAGAGGACTTAATTGTGAATTGGCGGTAATGAAGCTGAATTGAATTAAAAATAACCTCAAAATGTTGCCTGATAGATCAAATCATTTTTTTCAGTACATCATAAAAATCTCAAATCTTGTCGAGATTTTTCTCAAAGTTGATTTATAAACAGAACTGAAATTAATTACTTCCATGACAGTTGTTTTGATTTAATCAATTATAATTATGGTCACTGCAACTAATTGTTCATTATGTTATGCCACTTAGGCTAGATTTAATTTAGATAATAGATAATTAGATTTACTTTAAATCAAGGGATTTTTTGGTATCTTTTCTTTTTCTCTTATTTGTTTTACTTTATTTCATGTTATTTTTGGTGATACTATTAGCATCTGAGTAAATGACTGGATTAACATGCATTAAATGTTGAAAAACTTTATGCTAAATCTAAACAAAGAATAGATCGTGAGAATAAAAAAAGATTGTAGCAACATCAAAAACATTTTTATCTTCACTTCTCTGAAGCTAAGGACTTAAGTTTAGAAAATGTGCATGTTTTGTAACTTATTAAATCACATTTGCAAGTATAACAGAAAACACAAGAATAATGTAATCAGCCAGTTTGTCAGATCTTGGAAGAGTGGATCAATATTTAGGCCCCCAATTTTTTTTTGTATTTTACATTTATTGGGGTACTTACTGTGATTCATCTATTACTGGAGATCTTACTTATGATCAACCAACCCGAGCAGTATGGAACAAGACCAGAAATGTTTACACCTCCTTTTTAAAAATATTTTTTTCTCGAGATAATGTTTTGTTTTCAAAACTCACATGACATAAAGGAGTTAAACTTAAACTTCTAGAAATTTAGAGCCAGAAAGAGAAAAGAATTAACACTGTGTAAAATTAACACTACAGATTCACACCAGTAGAACAGTTGCTAGCAGCTCCTTTCAAAACTCACCGTGATCATACAGTATCATCATCTCAAAAATACAAAGCCAGTAAAATATTGCAATATGTCATTATTTTCGAGAAAAAAACGGACTTCTGAATATCTGAATAATGAATTTGTGATCTAATGGCATCAAAAATAAAAAATTACAAAAACAGGTCTTCTTTACTTCTGTTATAGAAAACAAAGTCTGTGCAAAGTTTTGTTTTTAGCTAATGAAGAACATCATTTATTCTTCAGTCTGTCTATTAGATTTTAATATTCAAACTTATACAAAACAGTATATTTTCAAAAATTCTTTTTCAACTTTGCAGAGTTAACTTTTAATGTAAGATGAACAGAATTGGTTGGTAGCCTATCCTAAATATGCTAAGTCCCCCAAAATGAATCATTCCAGTTTAATACCTCAATGAACATTGCCCGGCGGGCGTAGGTCACAGCCGTTGGGCTGAGGCTATTGTAGCTGACTGCAGTAAAAAAGATTGCCACAGTGGAGAGCTCCGAACAAGGGATCCACTTCTTATCAGCAACAGGGAAAGAGAAAATGACAAAGAAGACGGAGAAGATAAAGTAAAGATATGGTTCGAGGTTGTTCCAGCCAAAGTTGGTTTCTGCTTGCTCCACATCAAGACCAGGTTCGAAACGTGTCAGCAGAGATGTCAGAGCTCGGAAGTTCTCCCAAGTCTGGAAAACAGAGGCAGCGGTTTTTAAATCCCAAGAAAAAAAAAGATTAATTATAATTAATCAAGCAATTAATCATACTGCTTAGCCTCTTTGTTTAAAATGATCCTGTATCATATCAGGATTCCCATTTCCAATTTGATGGAATTCCCATTTTATGGAACACATGAAAATCAAAATTTTTAAAACCTAAAAGATGAATATTAACAGAAAATACTATTTAACCTCTCACAAGAAAATATGTTAATGTACCGACTTATCAGGAATACTTCATTTCATTAAAAGGTGTTTTATTAATTTTTTGAATACATGTATGTATAATGAATGTGTATGATGACAGTAAAGGTTCATTCAGTCCATTTTTGGGCAGCAGCCCTCTCAAACCTCAAACTAATGAGCATTTATCTTCTTGGCCATGATATTTACAGCATGTTGAGTAAAAAACACAACAAAGGAAAAAACCTTTACCTTGCTGTTTTGGAAAACTCGCAGCGTGCAGATGATCATGGAGATGAAGGAGAGGTAGAAGCAGAGCAGAGGGATGACAAAAGCAAAAAGGTCCATCGTCAGGTTGCTGATGATGAAGAAGAAAATGAGCGCGTTGACGTGCTGCGTGGGGATGATGGTGCTGAGCCACAGAACACCAGCCCGCGATGTCCAGTCGATCAGGCGCTCCTTCATCTCAATCACTGCATGCAGCGGGTACTGCAGCATCTGGAGGTAAGAGGCAGGTGTTAATATGAGCAAACAAAGGAACAATAAAATGTTCAAAGTCTAAATGTTTTAAAAACATTTAGCAGCAAAATCCGATTACCATTAAGCGTGATTTCATGTCCATGGCCTTTTTAATGACACCAGTCTGCCTGGTGTCCAGCATCCCACTGCAGCCTATGCTCCACGAATGTTTGTGGATCTTCTTGTATCCTGTTTGAACAAACTCGGTCTTGTGCTTTAAAACACATTCATATGCAGATTCACAACTTCATCCAGTACACACACTCTTTTTTATCATAAAAACTAAAAATTCACAGCATCCTGATGACCACTGATTATTTCTAAATTTGCTAACTGGGTGTTTTTACCCCCTTGCCGGTGTGAAGCGATGCAGGTCTTTCCGTGCTGGCCTGGCTGCCATTCTGAGGAAGAGCCGGGACAATGCCTTGTGCGTACTGCTTAGTCATCTCAACAAAATCATCCAGGTCCACCATCTTATTGGCTATTAGGATATAAAGAAGCTAATTATATGAAGTCTGCATTTGTTTTTGTGCCTCTTTCTCTCCGTTTTTGTACTTACAGTCACTGCTGACCATGCTCTCCAGCACTTTCTGGGTCTGGCCTGAAGTTGGAGCTGGAATCCTATTTGCAGCAACCCCTGTTGGCGCAGAGTAATCACTGCATCAGTGAGTTACAAACCCTTCCCATAATATCAGTCTGTAATCTGACCCTGTTCAAAGACAGCTGCAAAGTTTCAGATGATAGATGGGACCATCATAATGGAGCATGCTCCAGGACTTTAAGCAGCCCAAAGAACGCTGGAGGGGATTGTTACCACTGAGGACCAACAAATTGGTACTTTTGTGTAGAAGGAATCTTCATCTATGTGTCTGTGAGTGTGTGCCTCCTACCTGGCACTGCGTTGACCTGGCTGACATTCTGCAGCATCTCTGACACAGCCACCTTCGTCTTCCTGTCTGGGTTGAGTCTCCAGTACATCATCATGGCTGCTTTGCGAACTGCCAGCTCAAACTTACTCTCTGTTGACAACTTGCGCATGTCAGCTTCGTTCTCTGGGGAGATTCCTACTCAGAGACGGCAGACTGTTACAGAAATGCTTACATAGATTCACAGACGCAAAGATGTCGCCAACCTTTTTTCTGGATCCAGCAGCGCTGAAGGAGTCTTGCTGCACTTTTCCTTCCTTGTTTAGCTGCTTGAATCAGCCAGTTGACGGCACGCTCGTTATTCATTTCTGCGTCCTTCTCTTCAGCCAGAATCAAATAGTACTGGCCAAGCTGAGATACAGGGAGAAGTAAAAAGTGAAATTCATCCCGTCTTTGAATGGCACAGGAATGATTGATGTTTAAAAACTGGATATAAAAACAAAACAATGTGCAACTAAAGACAAAAAAAAGCCAAAATAAATAACATCATTGATTATAAACGTTGGTTTATGCATATTTGCATCTGAAAAGATAATTACAAATTCTGTCATTAACATGTGACAATGAAAATCTACAAAAGCGTATACTTCCATTGCCTGGCTATCGCGACTATATTGCTGTGAGCATATATATATATGAAGCTTGCGAAATTTTAGTCGCGATATCCAGGCTAATACTTCCACAGGCTTCCTGGGAAAACCTCAAAGGGGAGGGCAAGTGTATTCATAAGACAACTCAAGGTGCTTTAGATAAAACATTCGAGGCATTACAGTGGGTGCAGCAGTGCATTTCAAACAAAAATAAAATTTCTAAAAGGCAAATGAAATAAAAACAAAAAAAGAGAGTAGGTAATTCAAATCAAAAGCAAGAGAAAAGGAGAAATAAAGGACAACATATTGACGTTTTTGGGGACGGTATGGATTTGGACCACAGTAAAGAAACTGTAAATGCAGAAGAGAGTAGTCTGGATTTAAATAAAATGAGTGTTTAGCTGATCTGAGGCTTTCTGAGTTTGTTCCAGACATGCGGAGCATAGAAGCTGAATGCAGCTTCTCCATGTGGTAACAGGATTTATAGCAGGAATTCTGTGGTAGAAAGCGGATCGGCTTCACAGGGAAGGACCATTCACACACGCTGACTCTTTGTAAACAAATGACTACAAAATCTTCTCGTTCCTGCCAGTATTCCTGTCATGGCAGAGTAACGGGGGCAGCTGAGACCCCAGCGACATATCAAGTGACTGTTTTCTAACCTCGAATGTCATTACACAACTTCCTCCTCACACCTTTATAATCAAATGAGCCCATTTGTGCAGGATGATGTTCGTTTTACATTGAAAGGATTCTGCATGGCATGCATACGGCTAGACACTGATAGTGTAATGTTTTAAACTGAGTACTGCCACAACATTGCTATACTAATAACAAGGTATTTCTAATGACCTACATGTATGAAGTATAATAACACTGGCACATATTTGTTATATTGTGCAGCTCGCCTTTTGATTCATAAGAGAGGATTGGAGCACCAGACCAGTTGTGCCCTGCTAAAGTTGCATGTTCACACACACACATACACACCCTGTCTTTATTTAGGTGATGAATGTATGTCATCTAGTCTAAGAATTTTAACGCTGCCTGACTAGACACTTAAGAATTTCCCCTCTCAGATGTTGAGGGCCTTAAATGTTAAAACTTCACCTGTAGCACCCTCATCCCTGTTTTCTTCATCATTTCTAAGTGTTGCCCATACATCACCGTATTTCATCACATTCCTGCAGTCAACTTCCGAGTGACAGAAAAAAGGGACTTATTTCCTCTCAGACTAAGTCATCTAGAAGGACTCGCAACAATGCCAAGCGGACTGGGCTTTCACTCACCCTGGTCTGAGCTCGAGCCTCCCCAGCTTTGGCCCTCTCCTCTAACTGTTCCAGACTCAGTTCCTCCTCTGGCTCTTCATCTGACAAAAGACAAGAGGAAATGCCTGTCACTATGACAGTCTCATTCCATCGAAAAAATGCTTTTGAATAAATCAATTAATAATATGCTTGTTTCAGTAGAAACTTTAAAATGAGAGAGAATATATCTTCGACAAGTAAGAGCAGAAGCCCAGCTGCGATGACGGATGAAGTCCATTTGGATTGCAGAACCTTGCTGCTACTTCAACCCTAAGTCCGATGAGAACAGCCAGGGACGATTTTTTTACCTGTTTCAGTGTATGTTGTTAATCTCACACTGTATTTAGTTTTTTTTAAGTTCTGCTATTTAAAGTATTCTAATTGAAAATGTCTGTTCTTTATCACATTAATGTAGGAGCAACGTGACTCACTCTCGTGTTGATTTCTAAACACACCAACTTCAGAGCCTTGGGTGATCAAATCCCCTCTGACACATTTGCAGTAACTTGAGCACGACAAATATGTCAAAGGTGGAGAAGATGGAGGAGCGTTTGCATATGAAACATGTCTGCATCTGTCTGCCCAAAAAGACGCTGCGACAAGAGCCCAGAGCTCAGGCAACACTCTGCTTAGGTCTTATGTCATAGCAGGACTTGTTGATAGCGTGAACTTTCAAAAGTATTTCTGTCTCCAGTGTCCTTTAAGCAAAATGGTTCAGCCTCTTCATGTAAAATGTCTCAGTATCTCCTGAGCTGTAATATCGGCTATGAATGAATGAATGAATTAATAAATGAATGAATGAATGAATGAATGAATGAATGACAAGGTTACAAACACTGTTACAGCCTGCTCAATGTTAACAGTATCTAGCAGCACCACATGTGTCATGTTTTGACCAAATTTTACATCTACAGATTGTGCCTTTGATAAAAATAGTACTGGATAAATAGTAGGCTGGTGTGGGTAAAAGAAAGGTGATCAAAAATTAAATATATGTAACCCAATTAGAGCTGGGCAATATATCTAGATTTTCAGATATATCAAGACTTTGTCACACAAGATATAGAATAAAGCAATATCCTTCATTTGAAGTTAGGTTGTTTTGAGTTAAGAATAGCTCTTTTTTAGCTTTTTGCACAACTGTGTCCTTATTATGGTCTTTGAAAAGTTTTTTTGGGCATTTTAATAAACATAAATACTTTAATTTCAGTCAAATGTTTTAATGCATATGTGCTTCTGATCTTTGATTAAAAAAAGTGCATTTTATCACTTAAGGCTGTGAATTTGAAACATCTCTTTCTTTACTTGACCAGAAAAAATTATTTTGAGATAAATATTGTATATTGTGACTAAGGAAAAAATTATTCATTGGTTCATATCACCCAACCCTATAACCTATATATACAGCAGATTGCAGTTGAGACATGCAGCATGTTCCTGCAATTTTATACATACAGCACACATATGTAAATTTCTTATTGCTAAAAAGACAAAGCTGTCACATAGCAACAGTGCTTAGTTGTGGATTTGCAACATTTGCCCACTAGCACAACCAGCGCTGGCTTGGTTGTTAATGATGAACCGCAAAAATGGTTTGATGGACTGCAGATGTAAAATAGCAGTATGGCTAATTCTGGAACATTTACAGTCATTTTTATTCGTGCGCAGTGTCCCTGTCAAATAAAACAGTGAAATAAAATAAATAAAATGTTTTGTAAGGAAAGAAAATCAGATGGAAAACATACTGTAAGTTGCAGCAAAAAGTGAGGAAAATTAGGGTTCTTAGTTTGCGGCAACTTCAAAACAAGCAGATTTTACGGTGGCCCAGAAGTGTCACAGCAAACAAAAGCCACAACACTACAAAATAAACCGCAACACAACAAAATAAGACACAACACTACAAAATTAACCACAACACAACACAATTTAGCACAACACTACAAAATTAACCACAACACAACACAATTAAGCACAACACAACAAAATAAGCCACAACACAACAAAATAAGCCACAACACTACAAAATAAACCACAACACAACACAATTAAGCACAACACTACCAAATTAACCACAACACAACACAATTAAGCACAACACTACAAAATTAACCACAACACAACAAAATAATCCACAACACTACAAAATTAACCGCAACACAACAAAATAAGCCACAACACAACACAAAAGCCACAACGGAAGTTGTCTTTTTTTTTTTTTTTCAAGATTTTACCACCGGAAGTTAGCTACACCAAGTTTCGAGTGACGCCAATATCCCAAATTGGCATTTAGTAGGCTATGTACTACTCGGCTATGCGGCATGTTCCGCTCCCATAGTGGTATAATGTGCCGCTTTTAGAGTTGGATATACCGATCCCGAACTGTCAGTGTTGTGGCTTATTTTGTTGCTTTGTAGTTAATTTTGTAGTGTTGTGGTTTTTGTTTGCTGT
>JAVQJG010048539.1:0-10720 GCA_036024015.1 Craterocephalus amniculus
GCAGCGTTTGACACTGTGAACTGTGCAGGAGTCTTTCTTCCACTGGGCTTTTGGAGTGACTGAGGCCGGCTGCTACGGAGCCATTGATGTGGACTCTGGGAAATCCTTTCTTTTTGTTCCTAAACTGCCTGAAAGCTACGCTACTTGGATGGGAGAGTAAGTCCCAGTAATCCTCAAAGAGTTGCATACACTGCCAACGCTCATCACAGCAGCTAGTCCAGGGTTGTAAGCTGGGAATGTAGCAGTCAAGTTTAGATTTTCGTTTGTAATTCATTCCTAGAAAATGCAGCCAAGAACCGTTTTATCTTCTTTTTTTCTAACCATCACCCGAACTTGTCTCGTTTTATGTTGGACTAGTGATTAAAAAAGTACTTTGGTCTGGTTTTACAGAGGAAACTACTCCATCAAACCACATTCATCACACATAGTTTGATCTTGAGAGCTGCTGTGAAGTCACAGTGAACTATTGGGCGGCTGTGGCTCAGTGGATAGAGCCGTCGCTCTATCTACTAAAAAACAGGAGGTCGGCGGTTCGATTCCACCTTGGTACATGTCGAAGTGTCCTTGGGCTAGACACTGAACCCTACCTTGCCTCCCGATGTGCCTATGTGTCTCCAAAAGCACCCAGCACCTATCAATATAGGTGCTGTGTGAATGGGTGTGAATGAGATATGTCATGTAAAGCGCTTTGAGTGGTCTGTGGCTTTTCTGTGACTAGAAACCTCCCACCATCACTTTCCTACTTTCTTTAAAGCTAACAGGTTGCAGAACCAGGACTTTGCACAAATACAGGTCCAAACTAATCTCCTGTTATGAAGTTATGTCTAAGATTAACTTGGGTAACAAAATTATCTGAAAAATATCTGAACCTGTTTATGTTTGTTTCTAATCTAATTTTGGAATTTGTGAAGCTCCATCCATCTTTAATTCTAAAAAAAGGTTTAAGAATTTCACTCAACAACCACTTTTTTTGTAAAATCTCTGAGCTTCATTCTTATTACTCCAATTTAGTTTGCATTTTCCAGATGACCATAAAAATGACTACGGTATATAACAAGTCTTGCTGCCCTTGTATTTAAAGAAATTAATTTAAGGAGCTGTATGTGAGAAACCAAAAGTTCTTATAACCGGAACTGCACAATGTCCGAAGTTTAGTCTGTTATCTTCTTTGTCCAAAGTCTGCTTCACCTCCGGTGTGTGTGTGATTCATGCAGATAATAGAGTTATCTGCAAGGTTGGTCCCTTACAGATAATCTTCACTACTTTTCATATAGCTTCCCCCTTTTTTTGTTAACATTGCCAAAACATCATATTCATATCAGTATTAAGAATGATAATTAGTGTGTTCACCATTCTCAGATTCACAGTATTGTTTTTTGCATCCTATCCTTCACCAGACTTTTCCTAGAAGCCAGAAGAGGCCTCTCATGGGTTCAGTGAAATGACAAAATTTGCACCTGATTCTGCAGATCTTATATTAAATTCGCACGTGTCAGCACGCCTCATGTATGTATGCTAATTGGACTTGGATTTATGAGTTAAATGTCTCGCATCTGTCAACAGGATCTTTCCTAAAGAGCACTTCAAGGAGAAATATGCGGTTGATGAGGTGCACTACACCTGTGACGTAAGTCTGTTTGTTTTCACAGCCACTCTCATTTGACCTTTTCTGTGCAGCAACTGAACCTTCATGTCAAGTCATAGAGCTGTGATTCACATCACAGGATATTACTGCCTCCACATAACCTGTTAATGGAGAACATTACAGCATTGGCGTATACCATAAATGATGGGATTGAGGTCGTTTGTGCTGGTAATGTCGTCTCATCATTTAAAATTGAATTCACATAAAAAACAAGCATGCATTGCAATTATAGGCATAATCTATCGTGTGTCTCCGTGTGATTGGACATTCGGGGCATGTCCATGTATCTCTGTAAATTTATGCAGAGTCTCCATGGGCCAATCTGCTACACTGTTGGGTGTTATCTGAGAAAATGTGGGCAGTATTTGACTTCACTGCTGTGAAAATAACTGTGACAGACACAAAAAAAATTAACGGGGGGGGGGGGGCTTTAATTTGGAATTTAATTTAAAGTTGTGACCTGCAGCTCCATTTTCTTTATTTCAAAAGCCAAATCTGGAAAATAGACCCGTGTTCAGGCTGTGCTTTACTCCCTGTTCTGAGAGTTTGGGGAAATGTTTATCAGTGTCGACAGCAGATTCCCAGGGGAGCCATATTCTTGGGTTGACAGCTCTGGGGCTATGTTGGAGACACATTTAACATAATAAAGGCAGAAAGACCTTTTAGCAGCCATCATGTCAATGGGAAGTTTATATGTATATTTTATTTTATCATTTATAGTTTGTTTTAATTATTTTAGTTACGTTTTTTTCATAGTTTTACTTTTTGGTTGCTTTTAATCTTTTCAATGATTTTGTGTTTAAATGATTTCACTGTAATTCTTCTTTTATGATTTTAATATTTTATGTAAAGCACTTTGAATTGTCTTGTACCTGAAAATGTGCTATACAAATAAACTTGCCTTGCCTAGTTCGTAAAGTAGACTGCAGGGAAATTAATAAACAATTAACCAAGCATTTTTCATTTTCCGTATGACAATATAAGTATTTAGAATTAAAATAATATGGAACAGTCTGGGTTGGACTTCATCTAAAACTAAGTCAGCATCTGTTTTGCATCCTGTCTCTTCTCAGAGCTCTATTCAGTCAGAAAAAGTCTGTGTGATGCTGACTCTTGCTCTATCAAACTCTCTCTCTTTCTTTCCCTCCTTCATCTGATCATGTTCTCCTGCATCTCTTGGCTGAATCAGCCACAGGGCTGAAAACAGTCAGAGTTGATATCCAGTTGCTGCTGGTATGTGAAGGAGTGCAGAAAAGTGAAACGCGCATGTGACATGATGCCCCAGGCTGGAACATAGATGTGAAGTGCAGTTTCTCTGGATGCTGCAGGGCGATGACAACCCCAGACATTTACATAATGAATGTAGGTGTGCCATCAAAATCCGTGGGCAGCAGAGTTTTAAGGTTGGAAACTTATGTAGTGTTGCTTTATGTCTCTTTGAAATCAGAAAAGGCTATAAGTTGTTTAAACTAGGAGTATTTTCTCTAGCACTCTGTTAGATGGCCGTGCTGTGTAGGTTGTTGACACAAAAATAGCAGTAATCCACTAGACCAGATAGACTAGACAAGGTCAGAGGGATGATGGCTGCACGCCTGTTCCACTTTACACAGAATTTATACCACAAAACAAATAAATAAATAAAATAGTGCTCAAGAAATAAAGACTAAAATGGCCTGACCAGGCTTATTATATCTAAATAACTTGCTGCAGCATCGGCAGCGAATGAATGCACAATCACACAACAGCTGCCATCTAAAGTCTTCCATCCATCAGCTAAACCTGCTTATCTTGTTAAGAGTTGATGGGACTGGATTACTGATCTGATCTTTCTGGATAGCAAGTTGAAGGCAAAACATTAAGACAAGATAATCAAAGGCAAAGTTTAACAACCAGCGTGCGCACACTCCAGATCCTGCTTACTGTGAGTGCAACCCGCTGCACCATCATAGAGAAATACAATACACACAGGGAAGAAATTTATTGTATTGCCTCATAGAGCAGGTATTTAGTGTGTGTGTGTGTGTGTGCGTGTGTGTGTGTGTGTAAAAGGATTTTGGATTAATGACCATAATCATCATAAAGGTCAGTAGGGTATTGTTAGTAGCCTGAACCCAGCACACACACACATACAGAGTCCATTTAAATTTCTTTACATGATAACAAAATGCTTCCGACATGAATACAACTAAGGACTTGGCCCAAAGCACACGTGCGGTGGAAGTCATATACCACTGAGCAATTAAAACAAACTGGTCACATAAAATGGCCTTGTGAGAAAAAAAAGGCAATAATGCCGCTGTAATTAAGCACAGCAGCGTAGCTGTAAAAAAGAACATAAAACACTGAGGGATGTGGAGACAACTATTCATGCTCAGCCTAAATGAAGAGATTGATTTATTCTCTCATAAAATTAAGCTAAAGAATAACTTACTTAAAGAAAGTTAAAGAATAACCTTAAGTCCGTTTCTCCAAGTTAAGACACATTTATCGATGTTCAATTAATTCGTTTTATGATAATGGTTGCATATAATCAAAAACAATCATTTACTGTCTTTATCATTCCTGTTTTTTCCATATGGGTCTCTGTCCTGCATGCTTGACTTTTTAAATGGTAAAGAAACAACATTTCATCTTAGTAACTAAAACTTTGATTATCTGGAGTACATGAGCACTGATATGAACAAGTCAGCCATCTTTTATCTTGTTGGCTTCTAGTAAAAAAACATTAGGAGGCAACAGCACATCTCTGAAAATGTGCGATAAAATGAAAGGATCAAACAGTTTTACAATTGTTTTCTCACACTGGTTATGTGGAACCTAAAACTGAGAGATAAAGGGTTGCAAAACACAAACACACAGCAAACAAACACACGACGCTGACAGCACAGCTGAAGGAATGATTGAACTGGAGGGCCAGCTGTTTGTCCCTGTTGTGTGTTGGCTTATAAATCCAGTCCAGGTCATTCGTCACATGCCAACCCTCTCTGTATCTGCGTCTGAAATAAAGTCTCACCTGGCTTCTCGGTCGTTGTCAGTGCGTGTGTGTTGTGGTGAGTTGGAAGCTGCAGGTCCTTCCTCCCCGTCCTGAGGCAGCTCTTCAAATTCTCCTTCACATTTGTCATCCTCCAAGAGCTCTGTGATCTATAAAACAGGACGAAAGGTTAAATATTTAAGCCCGGGCAGTGCGAAGGCTTATTGAAATGCAAGGATTTATTCTTCTGTATTCTTCTTCTTCTCTGAAATGAATAACTTTTTCCCTGAACATGCACAAAAACTCACAAAACTTTGGTGAGCCTGTGAATATAATGAATATAAATAAGTCATCTGGTGGATTTAAGATTAAAAAAACATTAGTGTCAACAACAAAGTGAGTGTACTAAATCCATTTTTGCTCTTGACTAGCAACTGCAAGTATGAACACACCTTAAAAGTAGAGGGACAACACATCTGCTAGAGATATTAAATGAATGTGTGGATGCTGATGTGTTCGCAGACCAGGGCCAAATGCTTCCTGTTTGTTCCAAGTGGCATCTAAGTATAGAGTAAGGTAATGAGGCAAGCAGATACAGCGCTAAGCAGGGAGACCGAAAGACTGAATTAAAAAAGAAAATCTTTGAAGGACACATTAGAGGGTGTAGACAGGAGGGGATGAGAGTGAGGGGTTTCAGATGTGTCGGAGTGTAGAAAGTAGGGCTCGGGCATATATAATTTTCATGTTGACTTAGCAATGTACCGAAGCATGATAGTTACATTACAGAATGCTATATGAGGCAATGCATGTCCATTAAGATGTGCTTAACCTTGTTTTTATTAAGCATAAAACAAAACATAACGCAGCATATTTTCTCTTTTATTTACTTATATCCTTTCCGATTTAAAACACATTAAACGTTATTCTCAATTTTATGAAAATCTCTCCTTCCACAACACTATGGACATTTTTTATGATTTCTATTTATCATGTTTACCCTTTAACTTTCACACTTAGAAAAAAGCAAGAGGGAAATTTTATTTGCATTTTTTCTTTTGAACCAGAAACCTACAAAGAAATGCTTTTTAGCAAAAAGTTAAAATCAAATTCAATGATAAAGTACTGACAATGAAACGGTCAAAATTTGAAACAACGATGGGCTAACAAACACTTTCTTTTGCTATTACATACCCAAACCAATTGGTAGAGATGATCCAGGCAGGTTTATTTTATCAATTCTTTATAGATTCATGATAATCACTGAAAGATTTGGAGGACAAAGGGTTAAACAAGTAACTTTAAAACCCAATATTTACACCATCATATAATATTCTTAGCAGCTGGAGTTTAGAGGTGAGGTCAAAGTTATGAATTGTGAGAGTGAATGTGGCGAGGAAAGGCCGAGGGAGCCAACGGGAACGAAGGAATGAGTGATAATGATTCGGCCAGTTATAGGTGGAACTGGAGATGGGAAATAGAAAAGGAGAAGGGCGTTGGACGTTGGACAGAGAGGAGGAGAACGAGTAAATATGCTGACAGAAATAAATGATCATCAGTCTAATAGATAGCAGCATGTGAACAAGACGCCAGCAGACGTCTCTGAGCTGCAGTTTAATCCAGGAGGAATTTATCTTCGGCTGATTTAATGGTGTGCAGACTTATAAATAAATGTCATATTCCATAAACGCTGTCAGCTGATTCTCGTCAGGATGATTCAAGGTAAACCTTGTTGACGAAAGCCGCTACGAGGTTTTCATCGCGGAGCATCTGTTACATCTTTATTGAGGGGGTTTTACTGGATACATCGATCCGTTTGTCCTCTGTTTCTCTTCCTTAGCTTCTCTCCTTCAACGCAGCAACCCCATCTACTGCTGTCACTGTGTTGTTGCTACGGAAACACCTCTGTTCCAAAAGCTCCGATTGGCTGTTAGGGAATTCTTGCACCGTCACATGTGCAGATCTGGGAGGATGACTCACAACACTGAGTGTGTGCATGACACACACAGAAAACGGATAAAGATGTCTTACTTCAGGCAGCTTCAGCCACAATCATCTACTTTTTATTAATTGCCCGACCAGCCGAGAGCTTTGAGTGTTGTAGCTAGGCTGGACGATGTTGTGACATGCTTCTTTATGGGCTAGAGTCGGTTAAACGTGAGCTGAATGAATAAATGATAAATAAAGAAGAGCTGACAAATAAATATTGGATCACCAGAACTTCTAAGCAGGAAAGAAAGTGCACTGCAAAGCTGCCTCACAGCAGATAAGTCAGATGATGAAGCATCACTACTTCAGATCACTACTTCAGCATCCACCCTGTCCAGATGTAGCCTGGGCTGTTTGTAGAGACGCTGATTTAAGCTTTTACCTGGATAATGTTCTAAGTCACAGTTAATGTCTGATGACACCTGCTCAGACCGAGTGGTTTTAGTGGTTTTACAGTGTCAAAATCATTTCTTTTTTTCTTAAAAAAGCATGGTTTACATATTTATCACAATATACACATGAATTATACACATAAGGGCTCCAATTGTGTAAAAGTGGATCCAAGTAAGAAATGAGGGATTTATTTCTGCTCCAGCAACATAATATACACAGCCAATGAAAGCAACCCAAAAGGAAACGTTTGCATCTTCAGCCTCTCTTAAACTAATTTTTTCCCCACTAAGTAGAACAAAAAACTCAACAAGAGGCAGTCAGTAAGTTTAGCAGTCAGGGATTTAGGAATCTAAAATAACTGAGTAATGATCATTAAAATAAGTTTAAATGAGGATTTAATCAAATTTATGCTTCATTCTCAATTGTGCAACTCACAAAAACAAAGTTATGTAAAAACATTAAGAATTTATGAACTCAGAAAACTTCTTTCGGTTGTCTCTGAGTCTGAGGACAGAAACAGATCGGAAGTCTGACGAAATATTAACACTTAAATCAACAAGTGGAATTCATAAGTAAATATTGACATGAAAAATGAGATTAAAATGAGCAGTGAAGGCAGAACGGACTGAAAGGTGGGTCTATCATCAAAAGAGCAATAAGACACAACCTTGGACTTTGTAACATTCATGAAAAAAACCCATCTGGCTATATCTTTAACCCCCACCCCAACCCTCTTACATGCATTAGCATTCAGGAGCTGACAAAATGAACGATAAAGCTTGATTGTATAAGGGCTTTCTGGGCTATAACTGTTCATTCAAATGGCATAAAGTGACTTATGAGTGTGATGGCTGTTATGCTGAGTAAGTGATTAAAAAGCCTTTGAGGTGACGTAACAATATTAGAGGATAAGAGCGGTTAAATCTCTTGTCAAGATGACCTTGCGTGTTCATTCATGGAGATGAAAATATTATCCCCCTTACTTAAAGACTATGGAAAATTTTAATCACGCTGACTCATAAATCAGTTTAAATAAAGAAGCCCAAGTTGGCTTAATCTGTTTTGTTTTCAGATGAAAAGTATTTGCTGCTGTCATGCATGTTTGATACACAAGAGGATCTCTGTATGGTGTGTATCTGGAAAGACAAAGGCGGCAGCAAAAGGTCATCAGCTTGGCTCTTGGTTTTGTTGTCCGGTCCAAAGTTTCAGGACAGAACACCAAGAAAACAACAAGCCGCGCTGACATCATTAGTTTGGGCTGCTGAACTGTTCGCGGGCCAAGAACACAGAAGAATGAACACTGACTACGACATATATTTCGAGTGCAAAACTGGAGCTTTGAGTGCTTTCTGTGTGCCACATTTGCCCCCATGTTCAACTGGTTAACAGCAAAAATGAAACATTTATACATTGTGCCAATAAACACATTGTAATAAGTGGCTTCTGGGCCGCAGTTTGTTCTGATTTGTAATATTTTCAGATGTGTGGAGAGGAAGCAAAGCTGAACTAAAAACTGCATTTTGCTCAAGAATTCATCAAAAGTTAAAGTGATGTTTCTTGCCATAAACCTGAAATTGTAGGAAAAACATTTCAGTTTTCCAGTTACCTTTTGTGTGCTAGTATTAATTAGGAGAAAAGCTCATAGTCTATTAAAAACAACTATTGTGTGGGTGGTGTTTTCGATGCCAGACATTGTGTGAAGAGTTTTTTCCATCAGAAATAATGATCTAAGTTTAAATAGTGGAAACACTATCTGCTCCTCTGCACCACTACAGAGATTAAACCAATTTAACTAAATTAAATACTTATTAACACATAATGCAATTCTTATCATTAGGAGAGAATTATCTGCTTGTGTTACTGTGTTCACAGCTCTCATATTTAAGCTTATGAGAAAGTTTTTTAGCTCAAATGACATATGATCCCTGAAAGAAAAAAAAAGAAAAGGTGTAAACGCCCAAAACTGTTCAGTTTCATCTCCTCTCTGCTTTTTTGTGCCTTCTCGCCTGTATGACCACCCTGTTTACTTCTAACTGTACCACAGGAGATAAACCCTGAGGCCTGTCGCTCCTGCAGGGAGATCCAGGCTTCATCTCTGCCTCTGAATGCATCAACCGCTGATTTATTCACATTCTTACAGCCTCCCATGGAAGCCTGGGAAAGTAAATAAAAGAAGAGCGCGGCTTCGTATTTCATAACAGCGTTACAGAAAACGTGTACATATCTGTGCATTCACACCAAGCGTCCCCCTTATAGAGCAGCACATACTGCAATACCACTGCCTGGCAAGGCCTTCACCTCCTCTTTAAATAACTCCATGTTCCAGTGTAACCAGGTTACTGCTATTAGCAGCTTAAGTGTCAGAGGATCCTGCCGGTCTACAGGCTTCAACCTACAGAGACAGTTTCCTGCTGATGCATTGTGCCGGTCTTTGTTATTTGTAAAATTATTACGTGCACAGTACGGGGGCTGAGTTTCAGAGTGTCCTCATTAAGAGATTTATAATCTCATTAAATATCTCTTAGAGAAGCAAACAGTCTTGCCAAACACAATCAGTCTGGCTTACGCTTACAGCTTTTCCAAACCAGACATAAATAATACCGGTTCCATTTAGCCTTTAGTCCAATGTTCTAACTTAATTTCATTTAGACAGGTATAATTTATCTAACTTATAGCATTTTCAGTTAAAACATTTACACATAAATAATGTCTTCTACAATAATGTTATTAATCTGCAAGGCCAGTAATTTCCTCATAAACTGATTCAATCAATGTGTGTTGTTAAAAAGGCATTTGGAGTGGTAGTTGGGTGTTGGGAGAAAATTTGTCAAACATTTTTGTAATGAGAGAGACTGCCTCAAGAAGTGCAAGTCTTAGTCATCGCTCAAACTAAACCAAGCTAAAAATTTACGTATTGCCAACAGGGAAGCTAATGGTGACCCCAGAAAACACAGAAATGATGTGTTTATTATGATGGAGCACACTTTTTTTGCTCACTGTACTGCTACGGCACTGTTATTCAACTTCTGGATTTATATGAACACTGGTTTTATTTAAATCCAGGTAGAGGACGCACCTGTTCTCTGCTTAATTTACACAGCTTTTATCTTAAAGTCCTGATCTGTTTCTTTTAAGCTTGAATTTTCCAATTGATCACATTTTTAAAATGTTCTCTTTTCTTCATCTTGACTTTTATATTCATATATTATCTATTTATCTAGGTTTTTCCCTCTTCTGTTTCCTCCAAGGATGCTAGACATGGGTTGAGCATTAAAAGTGTTCTTGAACCGATTAAAAAAGCAAAAAAAAAGAAAAAATGAGGAAGCATAACTGAAAAGTGCAAAGGACAGCTGCAGTGGAAGATATTCGCCCATTTGGACTTCTGTTTTTTTCTGCAGCACAAACACCACAGAAACTACCCCACAACTAAAATGGTGCGTTCAGACCAAAAGCAGCGAGAGCGTCGGGAGCGTCAGGTGTAACGTCTATGCAAATGCGCGTCAAGGCGAGCAGTTGAGCAGCGCGTTTTGGGCGTTTGAGCGTCGGCTGCTCTCGCCGCGCGTCAAGAGCAGCGAGAGCAGCCGCTGCTCGAGTTGGAAAATATGAACTTTCGCTGCTTGACGCGCAGCGTCAACCAATTAGTGCGGCTTAGCTTTAGCTTTAGCAGATATGCTACGAAGTAACGTCGGGAAGCTGTTCTCATTACTTAACAAAAGACAGAAATG
>JAVQJG010048586.1:0-18233 GCA_036024015.1 Craterocephalus amniculus
TCGTGATATATATCGATATCGATCAATATGGGAAAAATATATCGTGATAATATTTTTGGCATATCGCCCAGCCCTACTCAGAAGACTTCATATGTTCAAGATCTTCCTCTCTAGATGGGTTTGCACCAAGGTTAAGAACAATGAAGGGCTTCATCACCAGGTAGTGAAAGAAACTTATAAATCCTTCATAATTAGTAAACAGTTTTTAAAGTGGTCTTGATCAGTAGTTCTTTAGCTTTCTGAAAGGTCTTTCAAAGGAACGTCTGTTTTTTTCTCACCAGATTTCAATCCCGTCCTTGTACCTGATCATTTTCACAAGAGTGTTTGTTGAATCATTGAATACTGACCAATAATTAACCGAAACGTATAAAAAATTATCATAACCATTGTTGAGTTGAAAAAAACATACCGAAAAACTAAGCAAACAACCAATTTATAAAGGGTACCTTTAGAGAGTTTGTTATTAGCAGTCTGTCACAAAGACACATCCATCCATCCATCCATTTTCTGAACCGCTTAATCCAAGTGGGTCGCGGGTGTGCTGGAGCCTATCCCAGCTGTCAAGGGGCGAGAGGCGGGATGCACCCTGGACAGGTCGCCAGTCTGTCGCAGACAAAGACACATTTTGTTTCCATTTCTTTTATCATAGAATAAAAAAATACCCAAAATATCTGGTTGACCAACAGAAAATTATATTGTCCCTACAAGGGGATTCCCAAAAACCAACGCTGGACATTTGGCATTTTTCTGTGGGAATCACAGGATCAGGGGAGGAAGTGGAGTGAGCCACTGATGAACTGTTTCTGAAGTTATGTCTTTAAGAATTAGAGAAAAAGATTAAGTGAAGACCTGAGAGAAGCACCTTGACCTTTAGTGAAACAATTTACAGTTCACTAATGCCTCATCAAAAATGATCTTTTTTATGTCTTTATTAAATTTTTTCCTGCTTCATTAAGTCTCTTATTTGTTTCCTCTTCAACTTTCTTTCTTTTATTCATCTCTATTATCGGTTCCTCTGAGTTTTCTAACATAAGTTAAATTTGTTTTTCCCTCTAACATCTAATCAAAAAAACAAACAAACTAAACAAAAAATATCTATAAATCTTAATTTAAGGTCAAAGGACATCGAGGCGTCTGGATTCAACGGTACAGCGGCCTTCATGGAGGTCAGGGTCCAGTCCATCGTAGTGGAGTTCATCCTCACACACGTCCCTCAGCTGTTTCCCACAGAAGGTCAGACAACACACACACACACGGGCACAAATGTACATTTAATGCTCACACACACACTTACCTCTGCTTCATCTCTATCCTGTGCCTTGTTCAGGTGTGTCAAGTGAGAGGAGGAAGTCCCTCCCCTCCCCGACAGCGATTCCCAGCCAGGAAGGGATTTTCAGGTCTCCTAAGCCTAACTTTGGGAACATCAGCCCAGGAGATGGTCCGCTACCCATAAGACCCTACCATGCAATCATTGAGGGCACAGACAAGTGAGAGGACTGTTTATTTGCACTGCCATCCAAGCATAGCCTGCCCTGTAACTATGGTGTCCATGCATTTTAGTTAAA
Organism: Craterocephalus amniculus; assembly: GCA_036024015.1. Classification (NCBI taxonomy): domain Eukaryota; kingdom Metazoa; phylum Chordata; class Actinopteri; order Atheriniformes; family Atherinidae; genus Craterocephalus; species Craterocephalus amniculus. The sequence goes on from JAVQJG010048586.1 coordinate 1,566, forward strand.
CTCATGTCAGGCCAGTTAGAAGTGTATTTCCTCAAAATAACTACTTCAAACTGCCTGTAAAAATTATGTCTGAGAGAACCTCGTTCAGGATTTCTTCATAGAATCTGTGTCCATGTCCACACTTGTGTTTCAGGAGGAAAGGATCTCTAAAAGGGAGGAAGTGGATGTCCATTTTTAACATCGGGGGACGAATCCAAGATCAACGACGGAGGCACAAACCCTCAACCAAAGGTACAGAAGTCTTCACTCTGGACTCAGGGCTGTTAGTGACAACAAAAAAATAACCTTAGAGATTACAAACTAAGAAACTGAGGAAATCTCTGGGTTATATTCAAAATCAAAAAGGTCATTTAGACACAAATATTTGTCTGAAAGGGTTTTGATCCTCTTTGTGGTCAGTTTTAGGGCCTTCCTCATGTCTCATGCTTATACAACTTATCATTTCAGAGAAAGAAATTACTGCTTTGAGACCAGCAAGAAGCATGGACTCCCTCAGCACTCCAACCTTTCCAAACGAAGGTGACGTCTTGCTATAGTTTAATTGATTTTGGAGTTTCTTACATAAATTCTAGCAGAAAAAAGTCTGTTTAATGTGTTTGCTATGACTGTATGCAGCTGCTTCGTGCTTTATGGAAACAAAAAATGGCAAAACTAGCAAACCACTGAACAAGATCCTCTTATCATGTTGCGTTCAGGTACCCGGAGTCCTGGCCAGCGTCCTCCATCCACCAGCATCTCTCCCCTCGTCGCGGCTCCAGGCCAGCCAGCCACTGATGCTGCAGCACCGTCAGGTGGACTAGGCAGCAGTGAATATGCCGTCACCTACCGAAGGGGGACAGGTTTAGTAAGCGGGAGTGCAGGGACCCCAGGTACCTACACTGCACTTGACCCAGAGGGTTTAGGGTTACCAGTCAGCGAGGGAGTCCAGACCAGATCCCCGGGCGTCTCCAGTAAAGCCGCTCGAAGAGCAGCCATGCACATCACAGGCCCCACCCTGGTTACCGTGCCTCTACACATCACCTCTAACCTGGCGTTAGGGGTGCTGCAAGGGGGCGGGAGTGACCGGGTCATCCTGCGTGGAAAAGATAAGGATGGAGGGGACAAGGTGGAGTGTAAGGAGAGAGGAGAGAAGATAGAGCGGAAGGAGTGCAGAGCAATGGAGTGGAACGTGGAAGAAAGCAGAAAGGTGGAGGAAGAGGAGACGAAACGCGACAGGGAAAAAGACGAGGTGGACGTGGAAGGAAAAAAAGAGGGAGCAGGCGGTGCTAGCGAAGGAAAAGATGAGGCGGCAGAGGAGAAGCTGGATGAGGAGGTGAATGATGAGAGGGTGAAGCAGGAGCCGGCGATGGCCGTCCAAGATGTGTCTAAAAAGCAACGAGCCACGAGCGTCAACTCCAAAGCAGAAGATAAGGATGAAGATGCTGATGAAGAAGATCAAGATTTTGACAGCAGTGAATATATCGGTAAAAAGACTGTCTCATTACTTATTTTACTATGTACAATGTTTATTTTCCACCAATGATTCCCAACCCAAAATAAGACTCAATAACTTCAGGAAAGTGTTGAAATCTGCCAAATATACTACATCATAAATTAGCTTGAATACGTTAAAAGTGTCAGAAAGTATCAGCAGGTTAAAGAAATGTTCGGTCATCAAATCTGATTCCTCAGAGTTGGGCCAACATCTAAAACAAACAGCCCTAACCCCGAATAATTTCGTACACAGATATGAAAAGAGAGGAATGTCATCCAGGAAACGATGGCGCACTCGATGCTTCTCACATCCTGAACTCGACGGAGATGGAGGGAGATGATCATGAGCTGTCCGGCTACGTTCAAGACAACTTTGACTTCCTGGACCAAATGGACTGCAGCGTCATGGACCACATAGACACCAGTGTCTCCTATCAGGTGTGTGTTTTGTCTCTTGTGCTATATTTTAAAATATTTTTTAATTACTTGAATGATCCAAGCTGACAAATGAAAACACTAGTTACTTTATAAAATGTTAAAATTTCTCTTTTTTTTAACATTAAGGTGAACGAGTTCTCCGTTGAGCCTCCCGGTCACTCAGATGACGAGTATGAAATCATGAAGGAAGGTCCTCCCTCTCAACCCGCCGGGCTGCAGGAAACCTCCCAGCTGAGTCCTGATATCTGGAGTCAGACCGAGGCGAATCCACACCGACCGCTCAGCCTCGACCTTCCAAGTCGACACACTAAATCCCTCAGCCTGCCCTATATGACCTCTCCCATCCACGGACCGGAGGAGTCGTTCTCTGACGAGGAGGAGGTTTCAGAGGATGACAGTGATGATAATCTTTATTACAATGAGGAGGACAATGACAGCATTTGCATTCAAAGTCTTCCGTCAGATTTCTTTCTAAGCAATTTGCCCAGGTCAAAACAAGACACTGATTCCCGAGACTGTTCCCCCGACACGAGTCCTGTACATGAGCCACAGAGCCCCGAGGCAGAGAAATGTCCGTCTCTGAACCGTGAACTTTCTGCCTGTGAAACAACAAGCGGAGATCAGCGGCAGATAGAGGCGGATGCTGCAACAGAAGAAGCTGAACTGGAAGAAAAGCAGACATTACAGAAAGAGGACAAAGAAGCTCATCATGGAAGTGATCAGCCAGAAACAAACATGCAAAGGTGAAAACTCATTCCCATCTCATATATGATTACATTTCTCAAACTTAGATCCTAACATTGACTCGGTTGTCACCTTTAGAGTTGTTTTAACTTTTTTATATTATTAGGAGGTCAGGCAATGGCACATATACGGAGTCTCAGTTGTGATGAACCCAAAGGTATTGGCACCAGACTGCCGTTTGTCTCAGGGTTTTAAGCATTTCAGGCTAATTTCTTTGGTTGTTCAGGTTGCAGTTTTGTTTCTCAGGTTCAGCTTTTTTACAAACATAAACCACGGGAACTACACAGAGTTATCGTCCCAGGTGACAGAAACAGTGAAACATTTAGTAGCTCAAGAAAGAAAGATGAAGATAAACAGATATTTCCCACAAGAGTGGGAAACTAAATTAAGATTAAAAAGATTGAGGAACCTCTGTCAGAGATGAGGAGCCTTTGGAGCTATGCTGCAAGTTTTGATAGCAACTATCAGGTTCAATAAATCTACAAGGACAGAACTGTAATCAGTGCTTTTAACCAAGTAGTTTGGATCATGTGTTTCTTTGGCATGAATCTCTTTATAAAGCAGCGATTCCAAATCAGAGGCAGAGCATCACTCTTCTCCATGCTTACCCTCTTCCAGTGCAGCCGAATACTTCTTGTCATCTCTGACTCATTAAACCATTGTTGCTGTTCCTGGTTTTGTAGTTCAAATTTTTTAGAATGCAAATGTTACATTTAATATTTTTACAGGTTAAAATTATTTAAGCATGTACTGCATGTGTAAGCAGCTGATTGTGCCAGCCTATTTGTGCTGAACAATACAGGGTACAGCTTTGTGCTCTCATTTAGTCCATTTTTACACAATAACTATACAGTTATTTATCTTACAACAAAAAATGTTTAGATTTCATTACTACTATTTATTTTAATTATTATTTTTTTGGTTCAAACAGTAAATTCTTGCTAAAATTGGCAACTCATTTCACTTCTTTCTTTCTATGTTACTGTTGCTAACCCAGTTTCTGTGCTGGCTTTTTGTCAAGCAACTAACTTGGTAGCATGCAGAGAAAATGGCAGCATAGCTGTGTGTAATAGCATATTACACACAGCTATGCTGCCGTTAACCCGAACCCAGAAAAAAGAAATAAAAAAAAACAGTTATTTTGGCCACATATAGAAAAATGGAAATTGTTCTTCTGGCCATCCTGTAATAAACATTAGATTGCACTGAAATAGCTAATCATTCATGTGAATTAAATGCATGTTGCCTTAGAAGCATTCAGTTAAAAAAACACTCCATTTACCCCTCCGTCTAAAATTTTAAAACATTATTGACCTTTCTAGATAAAATACTTCAAAACCTCTATAAAAGCCTTGATAATAACACAGCAGCAGCTGCCTTGTTCCGTAAATGTCACCTGTAGCCGCTGTGATCACTGCTAGACAGACATTAACTTTCGTTTTATTTACAAATGACTAGGGATGCAACAATACCAGTTTTTTCCAAACCGATACTATACTGATACTTAAATCTGAGTACTTGCTGATACTGAGTAGCCAACCGATACCGATACTTCCAGCACACTAAAAAAATGCTAAGAATTGGAAGACAGTTTTATTTTCTTCTCTGCTTTTACAACAAACATTGGTGAAATAAATAGAAAATAAAATATACCTAAAAATGACAACATAACTAAAATTTCAAGTGAAAATAAACATTGTGCGTAATAAATCGGAATCGGTTTCTGGTATCGATCGACTTTAACGAGTATGGGTACAAGTACTTTGGAGCGGTATCGATACTGACACTGATAGTGGTATCAGCATCGATGCAACCCTAAAAATTACCATGAACATAATTAACTGTTGCAGATACTGTCATAGAAAGCTGAAAATCAAGAGACTGAATTTTTTGTATTCTTATTAGATTTCATTCAGAAGCAAACTTTTCAAGTCTTTGCTGCATTTTTATGTGGAAGATATCTGAACTGCTTCTTCTTTGTCGTTGCAGCAGAGCAGCAGAGGAGCAGCTGAGCATCCAGAAAGATGCTCAGAGTGAAAAGTCTCCTCCTTCAGAAGCACCGGCAACCAGCTGTGAGGATGTTCCAATGCACAGCAATGAGAACAATATAAACACTGAGACTGGTGATAAGGTGGAGGAAATGGCTGAAATTCCTCCCGCTGATTCTTCACTTCAAGTAGCGCCTTCTGAAAGTGCCGATGCTCCGTCAGAAGAATCCAGTGACACCTCTGTAATTCCAGCACAACATCCAGCAGAGAGAGAGGACCCAAGTCAACAATCTGCTCTTGAAATGGAAAATGATGAAAACAGGAGGGAGGAACTCGGAGAGAGAGAATATGAAAGAACAGCTCAACCAAATCATGAAGATTGCAAAGAGCAGGATAGTTCAGTTAGCGCTGATAGCGACATCTGGAATGAGCTGGAGGATATCGTATGTGAAGTCATAGAGGATGAAGAAAGCAAGGAGCGTGACGAGGAGGAGGAGGAGGCTGTTGCTGCAGAGGCACATTCGGTAGAAGGTGAGGAGGAAAAAGAGCAAAGAGCAGGTGCTTCAAGAGAGAAAACGGTGGAATTTGATGAAAGGGAGCCAAACAAGACAGATATCAGAATAGAAGAGGAGGAATCGCTGAATAAAACTGAAGGGGAAGGTGCAGATACAGTAATTCAGCAAGAAAAAGAGGAGCAGGAGAAGCATGAGGATCTAGAGCATCGAAGCAGAGATGAAGTGGTTTCAAAAGAAACAGAAGAAAATAAACATAAAGCAGATGTACAAAGTAGAGCGCAGCCAAGTGTAGACAAACCGCTACCGGTCATCAGATCTGATATAAAGGAACTGAAAGGCAACCAGAGGAGTCACAACACTGATGACGGCTTAGCAGGGGTTGATAGGAAGCTGGTCACGTCCATACATCCAAAGGTTTATCAAGTCAAAGCGGTGCCGGTTGTACCTCCGAAGCCTCAGCACTGCAAAATCACCGCTCTGACCCTCCGTCAGCAGCAGCAGCAGAGAGAGCGGAGAGATGCTGACAGAGCGAGCGAAGCCGTGCTGAGAGTGCCGACCGAGCCGCACGGCGTTCTTTCTGCAGAAGACGACGGCAACGACAGGAAGGAGAGGCCGGTGCTCCTCAGGGAGAGGAAGAGGGACGGGGCCGAGGGCGGCGCCAGGGACACGAGCAGAAACAGCCCGCTCAGCATGTGTTTTGATGAGGCCGTTGCCATCGCAACCATGAGGAGAGAAAAAGAGCGAGTGCGAGAAGGAGAAGCAGAGCCGGAGGGATCGGGGAAGTGAAACCTGGAGTTTGTTGATTTTAGCTGATGGAAATTTGAGTTAAATGTACAAACCTTTTTCTTTTTAAACAGTAGCACCTTGTAAACTGATCTACAGAAACAACTTGACTCTTAGTTTTTTTTCCAAGAACTGCCTTAATTTTCATTTATTACACAGAGCAACGGAAAAGCATAAAAGCAAAAAAATGTTGTTAATATTTTCAATTTCTAATGAGATAGTGTGTTGTATAATGAATCAGTCTGTTTTCTAATGTCTGAACATCTCACATAATGTGAATAAAAACATTGTTTCAGGATTGTGCCTGTTCCTTTGTATACATTTTCTACAGTTCAAATCTTTAACTTTTTATTGAACATTTATGAAAAATTAATCGGGCGAGGGAGCTCAAATATCCATCTTATTTTTATTTCATTTTAAAATCTTTGTAATCTAACTTAGATTTAGAAAATTTAAGGAAATTATTACTTTGATTTGAGTCAATTTATTCTGTTAATTTGTCTCAAAACCAAAATATATATTAATCTGACAGAAATATAGGCTAAATGTCAAATGCTCACATATATATTTAGATTTCCTTTCTTTCTCTTTCATTTGTGTTGAACAATTTGATTATTTTCAGGGTATAAGGCATCTGAAACCTAATACAGTTTTCAAAAGTTGCATTTATTCTTAATGCAACACTTTTATGTGGCTCTATGATGATTGTCAGCTTAGTTTTTCTTCTAAAGGCTATAGGATGTTTTCTGTTTGTATGTATTTATAAGTGGCTGCTGGTTGTGTTGGGGTTTTTTTGCAACCTAGAAACAGTGAAAATAAAGATAAATACTGGAGCAACAAAAAAACTGAACGCATACTCATGCAACAAATAGTATACAAAAATTATATAAATAAACTATCTATTTACCTAATAATTACGTGCAAGAAAGTATGTCTTTCGACTATAATTTGTTGGATGTTTTACGTCTGTAAACACATACGTCACATCCGCTTTCTTAATTTCCCGGAAGTAATCAGAAATCAAAACAGTAGGAAGGGGTCTCTTTATGTCCGCTCCGGCTTTACCTAACCCCCAAATCTTCTCTACTGTTGCGTTATTTATCTCTTTTAATTTAGTCTAACTCTCTCGGAAAGATGCTTTTGCCTTCTGCTTTCGGCACGCAGGTCGCGGCCATCATGGACGTGCTCGCGAGAGCCGCGGTGGCAGAAATAACGAAGCTCGTGGAGGATGAGAGTGTCGTTCTGCATATGGAGATGCGCCGGAGGGACAGCGAGATCCAGGAGTTGCAGAAGAGTCTGGAGATGATGGAGGCTGAGCTCCGCAAAGCTCAAGAGGCCGCATCAAACCGAGTTATGGAGGAGAACCAGCGGCAAACAGCGAGTAAGAGAGAGCTGAGTCACCAAACCTCATTCAGAAATGTGGAGTTTCAAGTTTGCTATCTGATTAACAATCCTATGATCTTGGAAGAACATGAGTTAACCCTCCAAATGACTTATGATCAGCTCAGCAGAAATTCGTCCAATGTTTAAATGGGCAGTTTTTGCATCGTTTAATGATTTTTACAATAATCATAGGATGCGTAAATGTTTTGTTTTTATTGTTGCTGATGTTTCTCCATTTAAGTATCACTGCCTAACCTACATTGATAATAATGTAGGATAAGGGATATCCTGGGAACTATTCATTCATTCACTTTCTGTACCGCTTAATCCAATTCAGTCTTCCAGATGGGCTGGAGCCAACCCCTTAATTAGCAGGCGAGAGGCAGAGTACACCTTGCACAGGTCACCAGAGAGACATAAAACCATCCAAACACACTCACTCCTAGGAAGAATTTAGAGTGTCCAATTAACCTCTTATACATGTCTTTGGACGGCGTGAGGAAGGGTGAAAACCCACGCATACACAGGAAGAACATACAGACTTTACAGAAAAGCCTGGGAACCAACCTGCCTTATTTTGGGTTTACATTTTAATATTTAAAAAGAAAAATATGAAAATCACCTTCATTTTAAGACTATGAAATGCACTCTTCACTAAGCTGAAGAGGAATTCCTAATCTTAGTGTTGCTCATGTCATCGAGCTCATATCACAAACTTCTTTCTCAGATTACCATTTTCCAGCAAACGCTTATTTCTGATCTGTTGTGATCTTGCATTTACTAAAATGTTGATGGCTGTGTAATTGCCTTTCTTTTTGTTGCAGATAAACAAGAGCATCATGAAGAAAGTGGAATGTATTCTGACTTAAATCCTCAGTATTCACCTTGTGAGGCTCAAAATGTAACAGAGGAAAGCCATAACGCCAGCGCCGTGGTGAAACAAGAGCCTTCAGGTGAACTTCCCACCAGCGAAATATCAGACAACTCAGCTGATGTTGGCTCTGCAGGTGGAGAGCAACGTGACTCCATCTGGCCAGTTCCTGCTTCTGATCTGTTTGGGAAAAACTGTGCTGCAATGCAGCAGCTCGTAGAGATGTTTCCATTTCATGCTGAAGAGTATTCTGCTTGCAAAGACACAGAAATTTCATTTAATGCGGCATCAGCTTCAAAACTAGCAACATCAGAGGATTGCTTGGCTGTACCGGTAAAAGCAGAGGTAACGATGCCCGCCATGTGTATGGGAAGCACTCCTTCAAAGCCTGTTCATAATGAACAATTTAGACACGAGTCGCTCCATGACGAGTGCATGCAGTTTGCTTTACAACAAGAAGAGCCATCATCGGCTCTTCCTCACGCACAGAGGTCCACAGTCGGCACATCGAGATCCAGCAGTGCAGATATCATGAGTAGGAACAGCTTCAGAGCAAAAAGACAAACGAATATGTGGAGAACAAATCAGAAACTCTTCTTCTGCTCTGTGTGCAACAAGAGTTTCCCTCGGTTGTCTCAGCTGGAGGAGCATAAATCCAGTCATCAAACCTCCAAACCTTACAGGTGCCTTGAATGTGGGAAATCTTTCACCCAGAAGACAAGACTGAAAACGCACCAGAGCGTGCACACGGGAGAGAAGCCCTTCAGCTGCAAAATCTGCGGCAAGATGTTTTCCAGGCAGGACAACTGCCTGAGACACGAGCGCTTCCACAGCGGGCTGAAGCCGTACAGCTGCATCCAGTGCGGTAAAAACTTCACCGCGCTGGGAAATCTCAGAATACATCAAGAGATTCACCTGCAGGGAAGATAGCACTCCCATACATTTACTCTCAGTGATGCTCTGGAAAGAGCTGGAACATTTGCACAAACCTTCATCAAGCCAGTTAATATCTACTCCATTGGCTGCAGCTTTTAAATGTGCTTTGATTTGTGTTCATGTCAAGCCAAGGCTGACGAAAGCTGTGACCACTCACTCAAATTCAAGTCTTTTCTCTTGTATTAAGCAACAGATAATTTATTTACAACGTTTTAAACAAGAGGATTGGGACACTTTATATGATAAGTAAGTGAAAGAAAATGCTTTGCTGTAAAGATAAAGCTTATTTAAGATTGCAGTATAACATTAGAGGAAAAGAGTGTTTGAGATGGGGCATATTTTCCTGTGTACAGTGTGTGTATCACAATGTTGTATGAGTTTACAAAACAGTAAATTAATACGATCAGGTTTTTTTGTTTGACTTAAGAAACAGAAATCATTAATCTTCATTCTGCCAAGACCACTGTGCACTTCAAGGTTTTCAGTGCCTTGGAAATGTCCTTGTTTTTGTTCTGGTCTTTATTTGCTGGCAACTCATTCCCTGATTAATGTGTATGTACTGTTTTTCTTCATGGTGTTGTTATGGATGGGATGAACTTGAACTCATTTTTCTTTTAGGTTATCATGTAAAACTTTTGGCGGCCCATTTATGTTTTTTGTCTACTGTAATAAGAAGTGGGTTTGCGAGTGCTATTGCACATTTTCTGATATTTGCTTTCTATTAGAATCTTTAAAATCTGTTCAACTATTCACAAAAGTTATGGCTATTCAACTTTTGGCTAAAATTGATGATGAAAAAATTAAAAAGTTCATGCAATACTGACATTACAGCATGAATCTTGGGTATTTAGGAATCATGCAATGGTAATTCCTTCATCTCAAACAAGTCAATAACATCTCAGTAATTTGTCGTGTTAAGTGTTACCTTGGTCTTATGTCAAAATTTAACAGTAAGATGAAAAGCATTATTTTAAAATGCAAGTTTTCATTGAACTGGAACATTTAGTGGTTGATTCATGTTTAAGACACTTTTGGTTCTTTTTGTGGTTGGTCATCTTGTAAGAGAAAAGCGTGTTATTCAATAAGGGCTTATATGTGCATTCAAAGTTTTGGAAAAAGCTGAATTACCCTGACTTTTTGTGAGTGGGATATGTATAAATCTCTTACTTGTCTGTTGCATGTTTTGCCCTGAAGTCTAACTAAAATTTACATTTGCTTACTTGTGTGGTTGTTCAAATTGCATAATTATTATTGGGCTGAAATTACTTCAAAACTTCTTCAATACCACTTGGTCACCGGCAGCATGTACTGGAGATCAGTTTGGGTTGCTGGTCGTATTGATGAGGTTAAAAATATATATATGGAAATTAGGTTATTAATGATTGTCAAGTTGCACTTAGTGTAAAATTTTCTTTTGCATACTGTGTTGAAACCTATCAGTTTACTGTACAATTTGTTGTACTATTCACTGGATATAAGGAAAGTAAAATTCTCCCAACAATTCTCCAATATTTAATGATGTCATATGTTAAATTTGTGACGTGACTTACATATAATATTCAAGCTTTTATCGATTACAGAAATCAGTTATAAGTCAGAATTTCAGAGAGAGGAACAGGAGGGAGGAAGTTATCATTGCACGACTTAGGGTTGGACACTGGACTGAAATGAAATGAAATGAATGAGAAATGTAATGAAAAATACTTTATTGATCTCAATAGGGAATTCATTATTGCAGTGCTCTTGTTCTTCAGGCAGCTGGAAGCAATGGTCTTCAGTGAATGACATTATATATTTGTTGGGGAAGAAGAGGAATGATTTATGTGATACATATGTAATATAAAACAAGATGTAGCACATGTGTCACTTCACTGTGAGAAATATAAGACACAAAGGGAAAGACTTAAAAGAAAATTTTAAGAAGTGGGTAGGGAGTTGAGTATTAATAGTATTTTGGGAACTGACGGGGAGGGAGAAGGGGTAAATAAGGAGAGGAGAGCACTCTTTTTGTTTCTCAGGGAAACAAGGCTTTTTATTAAAATTTAATGTAAGCAAATGACATGATGAGGCACACTCAAGTATTGTAGGTGGCGGTATGCACCTAAATTTGTTTGCGACTCGCCAGAAGGAAAGAAAAGAAGAAGAAGAAGAAGGAAAAAGTATAAGAACAAGCGAGGAGAACAAGAAGAAGAAGCAGAAGGAGAAGTTGCGCATTTTCCCCTGTTCTTACGGTATTTTCTCATCACTTCCGCAAAACGTGACCTTACGTTGTTTATCATTTTGTGTAGTTTATTAGCTGCTGCTAGCTGACAGCAGCATTGAAAAAACAGACAAACACGTAGCAAAAGATAAAGCTGCGGTGTAAACTGTCGGGTGCACCAGCCTAGGTCCGCTTCTCGCGCGCGTGCGGCCTTGCGCGAACGGTTTGTCCACTTTTGTCGCTTTAAAGTTCAATCTTTCTCCAGACTTGGGTTGACGATCATGCTGAACAGCGCTGCCATGCGCGCTCAGATCGCCTCTGTGATTGATGCCTTATCCAAAGCTGCTGTGGCGGAAATTTCCAAAGTTGTGGAGGATGGTCTGGTGGTGCTGCGGCTAGAAATGTGTCAGCGTGAGGATGAGATCAAGAACCTGAAGAGCAGCGTCGACGTCCTGCATAAGGAGCTGAAAGCAGCCCGGCAGGCGGCGTCCCACGGCGGTGATGGTGAGCTATGAACACACCTGAGTCCCTCTCACTGGCCCTAACCCTCACTTAGGTACCACACATGTAGTTATGTGATGCACTGCAGGACATCTGGACACATACCCACTGTTAAAGTGCTGACATGATAGAAATAGATGCACCCTAAATAGCTGTTTATGGGTCAATGACGTGACGCCCACTTTTTCTGTCCGGCTTAATTATTTCCATAAACAAAAGCCTCAAAATACATAAAATATGTACATGTTTGTCTCCTGCTTCTCCTATGCACTGGCCCACTTTATTTTGTCCAATTAATTTAGTTATTGGTTATTTTTCTGCTTTCTGAAGTGTGAAAACATCATGCAAGGCCGGACTTTTATTTGGACAACTGGTTTAAAATCACCTTAAATCAGTTTAAATATAAACCTTGCCCTATTTGACATAATTTCTAACATGTTTTATATTCATTTTCAAAATAAGAAAATATTTGCACATTTATTTCGATCATAATATAAAAATGAATTTTGTCCGCACATGTTTATTTTATGAAAAATCATCCGGGGCGACCATCAACAAAAGCAATATTTTGAACTTTTAATTTGAAACTACGCCAAGGACAACATCTTGTGTCATGCAGAAACATCTGAGGAACTCAAGAACATCTGGGAGGTCAGTAAGTCCCTTGCATATTAGCAAATAAATAATTTTTTAACTGCTGCGACGTTGTGGCCATTTTTGCATGTCATGTGGGATGGCCAACATTAAACTGAAAATAGGTTTTATCTGTTAATCCTTTTTTTGATAATAAATTTGATGTTGACATGTCTTAAAAAGTGCCTAGCTTGGTTTCTGTAGTTAACCGTTTGCATGTTATTTTTGAGTAAACCTGAAAACATGTGGGGCAACCGAGTATCATACGAGGCGACCACTGTTTTCACATAATAGATATTTTTCCTGAATAGTTTCTGTATATGTATATTTTCTACATGATTAAAAAACATGAAATTTATTGTTTAAGCAGAACATTTGTTGATACTTTAACATGTATTCAAAAAAAATTTTTCAATTCCTATTCAGGAATAAGCATTTATTTTTAATTATTGTATAATTGTATAAGAGAAATATAAAAACTACATGGCATGAAATTCTATTAGGTGATTATACTTTTATTAATCATGTTAAACAAGTTTAACCTGTTTTCTAGATGGCACCATTAACAGGCAAACAAGCTCCATACAGACAGCTGATGAAGAAAAGGTTTCTAAGACAGGAAAGATGTGCATGCTGTCATTTCTGCGTCTGAACCAGCAGCCTTGTGCTTCTCAAAGCTGACATGTCAGGATTGGGAAAGTTCCTGGAAGTGACATCCCACAATCCCAGCATGCAACAGTCAAGCCAGAACGCCGCCATGTTGGCAGGAATTTGCGCCATTCAAACTGCAGGTGTCGCTGCTGCGGCTGATCTGGTCAGATGAATGGTATTTATGGTTGATTGTTGCTGAGCCAGAACAGCTAAGGACGAGCAAAAGCAAGAAGATTTTATAGATTTTCCAATGATCCAGAACCTAAAGCGTGAAGGATGACTGTCATTAAATGCATTAATAAAACAAAACGGAGTGGCAGGACCCTAACATTTCCTAAGCTTGTTTATTTTACATGCTTTTATTAAGGCATTAAGCAACAGTTAAATAAAAGATAAACAATCATTATTGTGCATTAAGTCACATTATCTAGCACATTAGTTAATGTATTAAAAGTTAAATAATGCTTTGCTAAGCTTTAATACTATATTAAGCATTAATAAATGTACAGTCATTACATTACTCAGCCTTTATTATTACAGTTAATAGCTTAGTTAATGTGCTAATTAACCATTAATGCTTAACTAAGCCTCAATTAATGCTTTATTAAGCATTAATAAATGTAGTCAATTGACTACTCAGCCTTTATTATTAGTTATTAATAGCTTAGGTCTTCTTATTTTGTGCTTTAAAGCTTCGATGCTTGGAGGGGTAAAGCTGGGGTGAGGTGTTGCAGGCCGGGCTGTTTTTTTCTGTTGTATCCACCCCCAACCGGTCGAGGCAGATGGCCGCCCTTCCTGAGCCGGGTTATGCTGGAGGTTCTGCCTTCCTGTTAAAAGGGAGTTTTTCTCCCAACCGTTGCCTCAAGCTTGCTCAGAAGAGGATTGATTGAAGACTCTTTTCGATGCAGCCTGTTGGTATCTTACATAGGCTATTTGATTATCAAATGGCTAGTATATATGAATGTATGACAATCAGATTACTTAAACTGGTTGTCAGTGAAGCGCCTTGAGATGACTTTGTTATGAATTGGCGCTTGCACTACAGCAGCTACGGTGAAGTTCATTAAACATTTTCAAAATGGATGACCTCAACATCTCCCCTTCTCACCAGACAAGGCTAAACACACAAAGGAAAAAAAGGAAAAGAACTAAATCCATCTGGAGAAAATGGTAAGAGATTAATCAAACTATGAACCTCCCAGAAGTTTAGTTTGATACATTTGGAAGACTGACATGACACTTTATATGAAGGCGGGCAGAAATTTTACGGCGGCCGTGTTTACAGCATGTTGCCCCTCTCTGTGGCCTTGCACCTCCGACGAGTGTTTTTTTTACTCAGAAAGATTTTTCTGCCATTTTTTGTGTGTTGAACTGCCCTGTATGGACAACTTAGTCCTTCGCATAACAACAGCACTTGTAGACGGTATTATCAAAGGCTTGCCTGTTTAAACGCATAACAACAGCACTTGTAGACGGTATTATCAAAGGCTTGCCTGTTTAAACGCAAAGTAGATATAACATGTAAAAGTGGTGTATTGAAACGACATGCTAAGGATTGCACTTCTTACACAATACCACACACAATCTGCATTCTGGGTGTTTTTTACCAGAGCGTGCAAAATATTGGGAGGAATAGATCCAAATAAATCAGCTTTGCTTGCCTAATGTGTGTGTGTGTGTGTGTGTGTGTGTGTGTTTTTCCAATGAAAGTGCGGTCCCTATTTCTGGGCCTTGATTTAACACTTTTGAAAGCAGGGGCAAAATAGCTGCAACCACTGGATGAAAGTGGAAGCAGCCTTCTGCAAGGCTGCAGATGCGCATCAATATAATTTACAGTATTTTTTGAGCAAGGTGGAGTCAGCACATTTAGTTTTCAGTGTTAAATTTATTGAACATTATAACTTAAAAGGGACATCACGATTCAACCTCATTTTATAAAAAGTAAACAGAATATTCACCACTTTGCTCAATGGAGGCTGAATAAGCGCTCCAGCACCCAGTTGTCCTTTCTCTACTTCATGTGTGCATCTCCAATTTGCTCCAGACCTGCTGGTATCAAGAGTCTACACCTCATGAACCCCATTGATCCCTCGGGCAAAATGTTTCTCAAAATTCTGTTATTTTTAGAAACTAAATTTTATTCTATTATATGTAAACAATAATATCCATGCTGTTACACACTATTATGTTGTATTTCTAACAACATCAATGATAGCATCACAATTCATTTATATGCTGTATCATATCTTTTATGGTGTCATGTCAGTCTTATCATCCTTCTAAAAAAAGTGTTGGCTCAAAAGGTTAACTTGAGGGAAATAAAGCTGGCCTAGACAACATAATTCAACCAGCAAATAATTTAGGTTATTTTGGATTTGTCATGTTCTTTTCTATAAAGGCAATAAAACAAAGGCTGCAACTTCCAAACTTGCCATGGACAAGCTGAAAGAGGAAAGGGACAAGTGAAAATCACATTCAGAGTTCTTGGAGGAAAAACTTTTGGAGGTCACCAAAGAACGTGACATACAGGACTCAACTCTGATGGTGAGTGATTCTAAGCTTCATTCAGGGTATTGAAAGAATGATGGTTGTGTATACTGTGGATATAAAAGCTGTGCTATACAAGACATGTGGATGTTGTAAATGTTTATAATCAATAAGCTATCAAGTTGATGTAATAAACTATCAATCCTTGCATCTATAGCTTTGGCGAGTCAAAAAGATGACTGATGAAGAACTGGGAAGATCTGAGATGCAGGATAACAGTGAAGACAGCTTTGAGAATGATGAATCAGAGTCCAGCTCAGATTCCACAGATAGTTAAGATTCATCAGCCGACAGAAGGAGGGACAAGAAACAGGAAATGAAAAAAAAGACAACTGGCATCAAAAGAAAGGAGAAAGAGGCTATAAAAAGCAAACATTTCGTTTGCCAGCGGGGTATGTAAAGTATATTTTTTTGTCTGACTCAGGATTCATGTGTTCTCTCAATATGACCCTACAGGTAGACAAATTGATCATGACTGATGACTGGTACAGGGCTGTACTAGAAAAAACAGTATGATCCTAATCAATGTTGTTTTCAAAAAATTATTCAACCCACATGTACCAACATGCTCTGGATGCTTCAGTTAGCACAAAATCTTACAATCTTTACAATATTTAGATTCTTTTGAAACATGTCTGCAGTCTTTATATGATGACAAACTATTATACACCATTTTTACAACACATGCAACACCTATTGTACCACAGAATCAGTCACCAGTCGCCTACAAAAATTGAGATGGCTGTGTCTTTAAATGCAGTATAATTTCTAACTTACTTAATGCTACTTTGTCTTGCCGTTCTGTGAGTATCTTCCCATTTGCTTCCTTAACCCTTTCATGCATGAATTATTAAGAAACAGTGCCACATGTTTTTTGAATACAGTAATTTACTTCCAGAGACACATACAGTGATGCTTTTTTATTTATTGATCATATTTTACTTTTGTTTTTTTAAAATGTTTTTTGATAGTATTTTCAAAATTATTAATTAGATAAGCTTTTCA
>JAVQJG010048591.1:0-10303 GCA_036024015.1 Craterocephalus amniculus
GAACTAGACGCTGCGCCGGTGGCGACTTACGGGCTCTGCCAACCCCATCCACGCCACCGAGAACCCTTCACACTGGGCCCTGTTCTCCGGGTGCTTTTATCTTTTCATTTTCCGTGTTGGACTTGAAAATCCATGTGCTGTGTTCATAAGACTCGATCCCAGGTTATCTAGACTTCAGAGCTTCCTCCTAACAGCCTGAGCTATTCTGTCAGACACATGATGACTTGATTTTAAAGCTTTTCACTCTTCGGTTTGAAACATGGGAAATAAGAACAGTTTGTGATGAAAAGTCCACAATTGTTTAACAGTCTCCCTCTTCTCTGCTTCTTATGATACAGGTGCTGCTACCATACTGGATGTGAACCAGCATCTCCTGCATAGGAAACAGGTGTCTTACCAAGGGAGCTATTTAGCTGCTTTCCCATATTTACTTTATGGTAACTAATTAGTGTAGAAACATGAAGGAGCAGTCTAAGATAAAGTCTGAGCTCCAGACTCAAAGTTAACATCAGGAAGTGTTTTATGATACAGTATGAGGGACAGTATGAGGGACTGAGGGACCGTGCTGGACGTGAACCAGCAACACTCAACTGGGAAGCATACACCTTACTAGGTGAGCTCTCACTCTGCTGCTGCAGCTCTACTCCGTGGTAACTAAGTAGTGTAGAAATGTGAGGACCGGTCTAAGATAAAGCATGAGCTGCAAGATTGATAGCTAATTTGTAAACATGTCTTATGATGTAGCTGTTCCACGCTGGATGTGAACCAGCTTCTCCTGCATGGGGAGCACGATGCCTACCAAATGAGCCAACCTGCTGCTGGATGCCTACTCCGTGGTAACTAAGTAGTGTAGAAACGTGAGGACCGGCCTAAGATAAAGTATGAGCCAGAGACTCAAATTCTGGTACCATGCTGGATGCTTTCTAGCTGCCTTTTTGGATTACACCATGGCAGCTAAGTAGTGTACTATTGTGAGGACTCAAGTGAATATGACCATAAGAGAAAAAGCCCTATGTACTATGTTGGACATGAACCAGCCTCTATCACATAGGGAACATGCATCTTACCAAGTGAGCTCTTAGGCTGTGGCTCAAGTGAGGACCAGACCAACATAAAGGCTGAGCTTTAGACTACGACTATGAAAGAAGTGAACGACACACGGTGTGGTACCATGGTAGATGTGAACCTGTACTGGGAAGCAGTCGCCTTACTAAGTTTGCTACACTGATGCTTCTAAAGACCTTCACCGTGCTAAGGAACGTGAGAACTAGTTCAAGATAAAATATGAGCCGGACTGAATCAGAATGTCAGCAAGGGTTTGGTATCCTACTGGATGCAAACCAGCATGTCCTGCAGCAGGCGTCTTTCGAAGTGTTTTCTTTGACCTTCCAACATGAGTAGTGTAGAGATGTAAGGACCAATTGATTGTAAATCACCTGGGAACTGCTTTAAACCTAGAAATGGCATTAGCCCTCACACAACAAAGGCTCACACATGTTAATATAATGTGTCCAAGCTCAGTATTCTCCACTTAGGTTAACTCAATCATCACCAAATTGGTTAATATCAGAATATTGCTGCTCATGTGAGCATGGTCACACATTCACACATTTGTAAAAAAAAATTAAAAAAATTTAACCTTCATTTAACTAGGAAGAACCAAGATCAAAATCTGTTTTTCGGGAGCTGTACAACTTAGAGTAATAAAAGAAATACAATTTGAGATAGAGGAGGATTAAACAATAAAACAGATATAAGTGGAATTAAAGACGATGATTGGTATAGAAAAAGCAAGAGAATACTCCTTACCTATGCAAGAAACATTAAATGCATGCTGTCATATTGACTGACAAAAAGCTTTTCCAAAAAATAAAAGTCTTTTTGGCCAAAAGACAGCGCTGTAAGGCTTCTTTGAGTCTAAGCAAGAGAAGAAAAGAGTAAAAAGAGAGTAATATGGGGAAAACTATGAAAAGACCAACTACACACACCCTTGTGTCACACAAACTCAATGTATTTACACAGATGCATGGACAATAGGGTGGATCCCAACTCTGATCTCTATGTAGTTGTGTGTTTGAATTAGTGTGGGTGTTAAAGTTCCTGCTTTGTGTCTCTGTGTTTTTATAGGAATGTGCAAATATACCATATTGTGCATAGAGTATGTACAGTTTTCTGCTCTTTGTCACATGCGTGTGTGCAGGTATTTTATGCAGTGCAGCAATGCACAGTGGCTTGGTCGTGTGTTCATTTAAGGTGTGGCCAGAGTATATATTTGTCTGGCACATGAAACAATTTGATCATAGAAGACTTTAATAAGTTTATTATAAGGATAAGACAAAAAAATGTAATATGTTAAAGACAATATATAGACTCCTTTTCTATCTGATGTACGGTATAAACCCTCTTGGTCTGTAGTTTGGTTTAGTTTTATTTTCCATTATATTATTCTAAGTTCAGAATAAGCATTTTTTTAAATTTCGAATTTAACTTAACTTTAAAAGTTAATTTACGTTCTCCATTTATTTAGTTTATATTTTTGCACACTCCACAGATCTCCAGATATCACACTGGGACAAACTAAATAAATTACAACAATTTTTGTCCCTGTCTTTTAAGTGTAGTAAAATTTGAAGGGGATGGGCCCCCAAATCTTATTCTGCTTAGGGTCCCCAGAGGTCTGACTGTTTCTTTAGATGGTTTTTTAAACTTCAGAACCTATCTTAGTCCATAAATAGACGGCAAAAAGACCAAAAAGATCCACTGACCGATACCAGAAGGACATACACTTGAGAGTGTAAACAGCAGCTGTTAGCAGTTTGCACAGCTGCTGTTTCATCAAGCAAGCTGTCTGTTTGCAAGTCACTGCATGGAGTAGGCACACTTTGCTCCTCCTTAACCCTTCTTGTGTTTTGTGCGTTCCTATGAGTCAGTAGCGACAGGTAAACAAGCAAGCAGGCTCAGCCAGCCAGGACTGCCAGCTGCACAGAGATGAAGAATGTTAGAGAGGAAGATGCTTTATTTTTAAGCCAAAAATGAGTCAGTGGATAGCTATTTGATTTGCATAAATTTGATGATCGAAGTTTTGCAGGATTTCATTTCACTTCCAAACTCAAGTCTGAAAGGTGGCCCTTGCAGAAAAAAAATATTCAAAAGAGGAAAATTTAATTTCGGCTATAATCACAATTAGAAAGGCAATGATGTCATTTATATATATAAAAAAAATTGCATCATACATCTGAGATATTTATATGGATTTGCTAGTATTACCCAACACTTTCTACCACAAGAAGGGACATACTGTACGTTTCTAATGATACTACCAGTTTTGAACAAACAGGCTACACAACAGAGGAAAGCAGAATTTAGTAAAAAGCATAGTAATAAAAACAGCCCTCTACCAGAAATAAATCATATTTTCAGTTCTATTCACACCAGCAGCCTATACTGTAGCTTAAACCAAGTACAAAGTAATCTGTGTAGAATGCATCTCAGTTCTGTAATTGGGTCAAATGTCTTTGGTTTGTTTTTCAAACTCTGACCATGAGGTAAAAAAAATGTGCAAAGAATGTGAATCAGGGGGAAATGCCTGTAGAAGCCAATAAGATTAAAATAATTGTTATTATTAAATCATGATCGCCAGGGCTCATGCCAAATGTTTGAGTGATGACGTCATCGCAATCACTGCTTTAAGAGGCTGTTTTGTTTTATTGTCCGAAGCTCCTCATTGGACTCGGCCTTTATTGTGGTTGTTATCTTTTTCTCATTAGCACTTCTAAAGCTCTCCTATAGATACACACACACGCACACAGGATTGCTCTGACATATCAGACCTCTTTGAGGCTAATACAGATGAGCTCTTCCTCATTCTTTTGACACACCTGCAAGGATGACACTTTCCCTAATTCCTTCTATGTGCACAAAGTCTTTTTACAGCAAATGTTTTGGCATGCAGCAACTTGTTATTTTAATTGGTTCTATTAAAAATGAATGAATTCCGGTTAGAGGTTTATGGTTCTACTATGATGTGTAGCTGGGAGATATGATGGAACGTCATCAATGAAATTTGTTTCACAATTGTCCTTCTTGTAACAAGTTTTAATGTCTGAAGGTAAAAGACCAAGTGACTACAAAGATAATGCCTTTTTAGGACATTTAATGTCCAGTCGTTGTGATGTTAATATTAATGCATGAATAGTGTTTGGAGATTCATCCAAAGTGAACGCAGCTTACAAACAAAAAAAACTAAATGTTATTTTTGGACAGTAAGATTCCAGATGGCCATATTGATATGTTTCATACGTTCGGTTCATTATTTTTTTAACTGAGTAAATATGGAGGCTTGGGTATCTGAACTTTCACTTCTGACAGAGCACAAGTTGCAGTTCTGTTGCATTTTCCCAGTCCCTGCCAATTTCCCAGGAAGTTGCCATGTTGCCACAGCAACAATCAAAATAAAGTCAAAGGGATGGGATATGCAATAAAGAATGTAACCATCCGATATTTACTGCATATTACCAGGACAACACGATTTATTAATTTAAATATTTTTTTTTGCTGATAACTGGAGGGACTGATTTGCATGTGGATAGACAGGAACACAGGGTCACATTTTTGAGAAATGCAACTAAATTCAGTTTGATGGAAGGAAAAAATGCTCAATAGGTTTCAATTCTTATAATGATGAATATGTCTACTGTCTCATTAGCTTGTTGTAAAAATATATATATATTTACAGTATAAATCACATTACATTGGAGCTCAGATATGACTCTCAGCACAACACTCGTGCAGCAGTTTTTCATTTTGACTTAATTAACCCTAAACTTAAAGAACACTTTGTGAACTGGAACATTCTGATGATGAAAGTGGTATCCGGGGAGTCTGCATCCACGGTGTGTTGCATTGTCAACATCCACCTCAGTGCTTACCAAAACAGTGTTTATTTTTGCACCAATGGGACGCGGTTGCATTCAAGTGATGACAGAAATTCTCTGCACAGCTGAACCAGTCATTAACATAAGGCATCAACAAAGTGGCAAGGTTGTGTGTTCAAGTTTGTTTTTTGTTTTTTAAGGTGGGAGTGATTTCAGACAAAGGATCTTTTATAAAACATTTAGGTTAAATTTTCTATCCACCAGAGGGCAACAATACCCATAAAGTATTTTTTGTGAATTACATAGCTACACACATTTCACACTACTCATTTGCTTTTGTATTTTATTGCTGAGTTTATCTTCAGAAGCTTATTTTTCTTCTAAGTCTTATAGACTACTTCCACATGGAGACGGAACCTATTTTGTAATAAAGTTTTCCGTGAAGATGCGAACATTGTAAGAAATATGTGCAGCCCTAGCAGTCGGACTTTGGAGTCATCAGTTCAGGAAAGATGCATATGTAAAAAGAAATAAATGGTTGCATCTTTAGATTGAAAGAAAAAATGAAAGAAATGAAAGAAAAAACTTAAGCAGATAAACCTGAACACATTTCAGAAAAAAGCCAGAAAGAAAAAAGAGAATCCCAGGGGTCTGCATATGTATGTTTGTACATTTAACTGAATACTTTGATTTTTAAATGCTTCTCAATACCCTCTTTATGAGTATGGATGCCCAAATGTTTCAGTAAAATAAAGAAAATGGGAAACAACACAATAAAAGACTGTCATCCATCTAACAAGTCTGTATTTAGGAATTTGTACACCAGCTTAAAGTAACGGTGAACATCATAAGCTTGTATAACAAATATACCTTTATCGCAATTTCCTAAAGTCAGTTGTAATACAAGTTAACAGTCTGTGACTGAGTTCTAACTGAGCGGACAGATGTACTGAGTTGGAAATAAAAAGCAGTTACAAGGCATCAAAAACAGCACTGAAGGTTTACAGCATGTCGGTAAGTTACCAAGAAGTAGACATGGGGATTCAAGAAGGCTTCCATTCTTTTCTGGAGTCCGCTTAGCCTCAAAAAGTCTGTATAGGACGGTTGGCCAGCAAGACACATTGGCAGGACTAACTCTGACCTAAGCAGCAACCAGGTACATGTCCATGATTTCAGCTTCACCCAGGTTTTAGTCAGTTTGTGCTAGGAAGTCAGAAGCATGTTTGGGGCTTATTTTAACTCCTTGTAAATCCAAGAGAGAATTTTGTGTGTGTATAAACATCTCGCACCATCAACAAAAGGGCTTCATTGATCTGGAGACATTTAGCCTACCAACTTAGGCTGCTTAAAACGAAGAAGCTAGCAAAAAGATCTGTAGTTTCAGTTCGTTATATTTCACTTTGAATATGCACGCTGTGTGTTGTTAATAGTAAACAAGGCCAAATGTGGAGGTTTGAAGATTACAATGCTGTTGCAAGTTTTGCAATAATCTGGACTATCAATTGCCTCCCTTTCTTTGTATTATGTAGTGTAAACACAGCATAAATTATGGTGATGTAAGACCAACTAAGAACTGAGAAGGAATCTGTTTTATCAGTCAAAATAAACCAGCCAGCATTTACCTGATGGGTCAGATTTTCATGATTACTAAGCTTAAAATGGCGACTACAGCAAACATAAATGGCTGCCAACAGTGGGTCTGTGCCCAATTTTAGATAAAACACCACTGGCATCATTTAAGTGAAATACACAGTCCCATGTGTCCTCTCCAACAGGAAGAGAGATGTTTTAAAGCACTTACAGAACTTATTTCACAGAGTTTGTATAATCTTTTTCTAATTTTTTTGTAAGCTCAACAGCAATGACGCACTCCAGTAATATATGGCTGCGATTAAGAAAAAAAAAAATTAGCACTTAACTACATCGATGTCGCTTTGGATAAAAGCGTCTGCTAAATGACAGTAGTAGTAGTAGTGAACACCCAATATATGGACAGGATAGCAACAGAAATTGCCTTTAAGAGGCTTCATGTTGTTTTGAAGGCAAAAAAAAAGTGTTTTCCCTGCATTTTCTGTAGTTTTGTCACAAACTACAGTGGTATGCCATAATATGACCACAACAAATCCCTTTTTAGTACTGTAGGTACAAAGAGCTGCAGTTATAGAGACAATATGACTGTTGTGTACAGTGTAGAAATATACAGAATATACTGTACTTGGCTCATGGCAGAGTTGCTTCAGTATTTACACTCATGTATATTTTTTCTACTTCCAAAAACTGGACAGAATGTTCTGCTGCCTAATTTATCCCATCTGTTGCCAAGTACCAACACAAGGAGCTAATGTTTTTCACATAAACGGTCAGTGGTTGTGTTATAGCACATCAGTGTATAGTTCCTTGCACAAGGGTGATAAGAATTCAAATTTTATTTAAATTTTATTATGTAAAAGTTAATCTAACTTGTATCTCACTGCTTTAACAACTATGTTGCCACAGTTAAACCAGCTGGCTTGATGGCTGACTAACAAGCTGAAAGGATCTAAATCAAAACATCAGCGATGGAATTACTGCACTGTGCTCATTAGCAAATTACGCAATTACACAAAATGACATTACTGCAAGTTGTTCAACAGCTTAAGACTTTTGAGGATTTTTTTTAAGCAAGATGAAGGTCTTGTGTTAGACCGCTAGCTGCATTATTTTATAAAAAGGAATACTGATGGATTCTTTCGTTCCCCACTAAACACAGTGAACAATATATCCAGCGTGCTTCCAGTCAGAGATGACCTTCCCTGTGTTGTCCCACCGCATCCTGCAGCCAGCTGACACCTGTAAAAGTTCATATGGCTCTTTCACTTTTTTGCTTCACAGATTTCTAAAACTACAGCGTGAACAAGAATCCCCGGTGCAACGGCGCGCCACATTGGCATGTTCTCTGTCCATCGGGAAGTAGGGGAAGGTGTAGGGAAACACAGACCAGCAGCAGTATCTCCAGTCACGATACGATTGTAGCACAGTCTGAAAATTGTTCCAAGTGATTCCTGAATAATGAATAAAGATGTGGAATATTGTAAAAGCTACAAAATCTGTAAACAAAAAAACATGAAGGGAATGAACACAAATAGAGAAACACAGATCAGACAGCCCTACTGGTAAGCCACAATGGCCATCAGTCTGTTTATGATGGTTCGGTGCTTATTACTGAACCTGTTGGTTAGTTTGTGGTTTTCCAAGGTTCCTGAAATATTCCATTATTCAGCCTAATATGGTCATTATTGCTTCTCTACGCTATGAAGCTTTAGCGCCTCACTAAATAATTTTTACCAAAAAGTAAAAATGACAATATTTTATCAGGTGAACAGTCATGCTAGTAGGAACAACACACACACACACGCACAAACACTCATTCTGTCAGTGCAGACAATACACATTCAGCCACACACCGTGACCAGTGGGTACAAATTTTAACGTCCAGAGGTGAGCTGTGAGGATTTAACCGCCACACTACTGTGTCACACGCACCGGGACACAAAAGACACGGGTAAAGATGTAAAAAGGACAAAGTCACTCGAGTTACAGCTCCGAGGCCCGGCTGTGGATGTGTTACACGTCACACCGCTGTGTGTCTGGAGTTTGTATTCTGGGGAGAGGAAGTCTTCTCCCTGAACTGGCTGAAGCTGGCCGCCCTACACCTCGCCCTCGGGCCTCCGCCTCCGTCTCCGGCTGTGGGGCCTGAGGGTAGAGTACTGTAGCGGCCCAGTATGGGGAAGGCCTGTCCCGGGCTGGGCTCTTGGCTTTCAGGATGGAGTGTGGCGTCCTTGACGAAGAGGCTCTGGATGAGCTGGAACTTCTCCTTCTCTTCCTGTAAAAACAGATCGACGAGAAGCTTCTTTTCATGCTTGACCTGCTCCACGATGGTTTTGGGAACATCTGGGATCACCCAGGCAACAATGAGGCTGAGGAACATCACCAGGTTCTGGAAACACCAGAGAAGACGTAAAGAAATGAAGATGGACTAAATGTCAATGTCAAAATGGCAGGCAAACTACTGATGTCTCCGGTCATATTCCTGATCATAGCAAGAACCCAGATTCATTCATCAGGTTTGGATTGACTGGCCAAATACATACACACACACACACACACACACACGTAAATGCACGCACCATTTCTCTGTACAGAACAATTCAGTCTAGCTGTAAAATGAATTAAAAAGACAGTTTGGGCGGAGTGAAATTACCTTTTTACCCTGTGAAAAAAGGATTGTTCATACCTGGAACAATATGACGAAAGCCAGTCTGGCAGCCAACACACTCCAGTACTGTTTGGAGAACTGGTATGCATCTGGAGACCAGGGGGGTTCCCTGTAGTCTTTATACCTGAAACAAAATAGAGGAGCATTAAACACTAAAAATGGAGTCAGCTGAACATCTTTAGTCTCATCATTTCAGTGGAGGAAGAAGAGACTGAGAATCCCACCGAACAGAGAGTCAATGAATAATCCAAGCATTCCCGCCCTTGGAACAAGTTATTATCACTAGGAAAGCTTTCAGAGTTTCAGACAAACTTTATTCGCTCAGGCTTAGTTTCCTTCCTGCGATCGAACAGATTTATCTTCACCTGGCTGAGACTGAGGCTGATTAAAGCATCTTTCCCCTCTGCTCTGCTCCAGCCCCGACTCAAAGCGCAATAAACTTCATTCGGATTCTTATCCGGTTTTCTTTGTAGTAAACACTCTATTGTGTTGGCAAAAATAAACTGCAACAAACCTGAAACACATGTGGAGCAAATGGCCAGCGTGTTGAGACTCAAACAAGACAGGGAGGAATGTTTTGAAAAAAGTAAAAACAGAGGGAGAACAAGAGAGACAGAAAAGTTGTGTTGTGTTTACGACTTGCAAGACAAAGCAGAAGAATTTATTTGACAGGGTGGATTGAGGATGTGATTTCATCCGTCTCACACACACAAGCTTGCGCAGCGATAGGCTTTACACGATCAGGATTTTAGGGGCCGGTCACCGATCAGAGAGTTTAAAAAAACCGATCACCGATCCGATCACTGGCCTAAATGTGGGAATCAAATGTGCCCATTTTTATACGGTTTAAGGAGTATTTTAAAAACTTAACCTATTATCCATAGGCTACTTTAATGTAATTAAAATACTTTTCAAGAATACTGCACAAAAGGGCAGCGATCTCTCAGCACATTCATATAACTCTTTAATTTTTAATTATTTTTCTGTACTGCTTGTCTTGACGGAATTATTTATTGACAGTATTAAGATGTCTGTAGTTTCTTAGTTATATATATATATATATATATCCGTGTTTAAGACTGCTTTACGTTTTTGCTGCATTTCTGTTTTGAGCTTTTTTTAGACTTACATTATGGAATATGTGCAGTAAAGTCCATCTTTAACCAGCATTGTC
>JAVQJG010048592.1:0-15878 GCA_036024015.1 Craterocephalus amniculus
GCGGAGGTTAGCCGTAGCAACAGAAACGACGCATGGAAGCATGAAGGCAGCGACGCATGAAGACGTTTGGAACGGACGCCCCAAATTACGTCCGTCAGGGAGCATAAATGGGCCTTTACAAGACTTTTGTCATTTTGGAGGCAGTCTTGGAGGTGCCTTATTAAATTTACATATTACCGAGCTGCCTGATAGTCTGACCTACCTGTGGCAGAGGAAAATTGGAACACAGCAGAGGTTTCACAGCTGCGAGTGTTGCGATGAATATTTATTGAAACAGGAACAAGATGAAGAGTGCAGATGGATTTTGTGTTAAAAATGTTTAAAAAATTTTAAAATCTTATATAAATATTTGTTCAGAAGGCTAATCAGAAAAACATATGAAGGAGAAATCAGTTATGGTGGAGATCAACATGTTTTGACAACTAACTTCTTGTAAATATATGTATGAAAAAAATTATAATTTATATGAACACATGTGATGATATAATAGTAAGTCAGTCCTTGGCCTGACAAAGCTTCAGCAGAGCTGAGCCCAAACAACGTGCACGTCTTTTATGGAAGGTCCCTGCTGCTTTATCCTCACAATAAAAGAATGTTTGTTCATTAAAAGCCGAATACAATCCATAGGAATATATTTGAATGGGGAATTCATGCAGGGTGAATAAAGAAAAAGGGAGAAACAGGGAGACATAAAAGCCAGCAGGAGTCAGCTAAGAGACGGAGATGAAAGGGGAGGGAAAAGAGTTTGTAAAGGGTACAGTCGCCGTGGTGATCCAGTCAGAAGTGAGAAGCACAATGGCAGCAGACACACATGAGAACACACACATGTATAAATAAACGGCGTATGATGTCAGCTTTTCCTGACAGATGGGATCAACATAAATTAAGTCCTGTGAGAACTCAAGAACATGTGTGTGCGTTCACAACAGTAAAAGGACGAAAAAAAGAGTCAAAGACATTGTAGACACACACACATGCACAATTAGAGGCTTATTATCATGCTTGTTGCTTAATTAGACTTCAAATCACCCGTCTAATTAGACTCATTTATCAATATGCAAACAGGTACATGTCTAAGCTCCTCATGCAACTCTCAGAGCTGAAATGTACTTTAAGATGATTACTGTGTTACACCGCATGCCTTTGGCTGAGCAATCCAATGGTGATTGAGTTCAGCTGTTCACATTTCTGCACTGTCCAACCCATGATAAGGCTGCTTTGCGTAACTATAAAAAAAAGAAGTTGGAGTACCTTGTGTAGCAGCCACAGCCTCATGTGTCCTTCAGAGATGAAAGGAAATTAAGGGAGGGGAGAGAAACAAAAATATGTCAATGACAATGGAGAGAAAGGAGAATCAGACAGAGAGACCAAAAGCCAGAGATCAATATCTTCTGTATAATTACCCACAGCTTCCTGGGTTGCTAGGAAACGAAGCAGAGATGAGAGAGGCAAAGAGAAAAAGATGAGACTGACTGAGAGACTAATTCAAAGGCTGGGATTAATTTCAGGGTTGCGCTGATCTCCACTACGCCTTTTGCCGGTTTTGTTTAAATTACAGCTCAAGATTACAGATTGCAGAAGTGGTGAAGAAGAAGAAGAAGAAGAAGAAGAAGAAGAAGAAGAAGAAGAGGAGAAGGTGAAAAAGTGGGGAAACAAATCCGAGTCAAAAACAGAGTAAGAAGAGGCAGGGATGAGGAGACGGAAACATGCGTCTCAAAGAGGATGCATGAATAATTACTGGGATATTGACTTTGACTGTCTCCTATTCAAACTCAAATCTCCATGATTTCGTGTTTTCCATCGTCCTGATTACTCTGCGTCCCTCATCCACTTCCTGTCTCATTATCAGTCTCACCTTTTTCTATCTGCCATCTTTCCTCTGGCTTGTCTCTCAGCATCTTACTGTACTCTTGATCTTTCATATAATTTCAAACAACCATCAGCATCATTTCTAATACAGCATATTACTAGCAGGGGAAATTAGAAAATGCAATTGCTCTCCATGTCCATTATCTCCTGCTTGCTTTCAGGAAATCTCTTGTGGATGTATGAATGTACTAAACAGCCAAACAACATCTTGGCGTATTATCATTTAGCTGCAATTTGTTTGCTAAGATGCATTAACTTTAATCTGTTTACATGATCCAAACAGCAGTTTGTTGGATGTTGAACATGACCTAATTGAAGCGCAACATCTGATTAATGTGCTGTCCCTTTAAATGGAGGGGAAGAGAAGAAGGAGTAGAGGGAGGAGAGAGAGAGGTTGAGAGAGAGAGGGCGAAGATGTAGTTGGAAAAAAGGGGGTTGTGTTCACTTTCCCTTCTCTGAGGAGAGGTGCGTGGACTGAGCAGGATTTTACAGACAGACAGACAGAAAGAAAGAAAGAAAGAAAGAAAGAAAGAAAGAAAGAAAGAAAGACGGCTGCATGTCTTTGCAGGATTTTTTTGAAGACACTCAGACAACCTAAAGAAGGAACTCTCACTGTTTCAGCACTTTTTAACAACATGATGGACATGGAGTCAGCTGACCTCTCATAAGGAGACACTATGCTTATTTCTAACCATTTAAGGAGATTTTACGTGAGAAACATTTCTGAACTCTCTGAGTAAAACTTTTGCTTCCACTTAAAGAAATTCATGATAGCACAAACTGTGTCCGAGGCTAGTTTCAGCATCTTATATAGAACATCTTCAGGATAGAGGCCCCTGTGGGGTCACTTTGTCTACTTACGAAAATATTCAATATTCCTTAAAAAAATTGAACTTGCGCCTTTTTCCAAGTTAACTTTATCTTAATTTACTAGTCAATGGCTGAACTAATTGATGCTGTTTTTCATGATTAAAAGGCTGCGGAAAGGAATTCCACAATCTGTCTTTTTTTGTGAGCTTTCTATTAAATCTTTTTCTAGACTAGTTTTTCTGCATCTAAGGGGCTATTTTTAGTTTTAAGAAACAGGTGATAGAGAGGAAAAGAAAGGAGGACAGATGGCACAGAAAGAAGGAGGAGCAGTTCAGGGTCGAGCTAAAACGGAAGACGCTTTAGGGTCTAAGGCCATGGTTGGGAGTGCTACAGCGGGTGGAGGAGTGGTGGTGGAGGTCCGGGAGAAGAAGGGCCCTCTGCGGGCTGCAATACCCACAATGCCTTTCCCTATGGCTGTCATCTGTCTCTTCCTGAACACCTTCATACCTGGACTTGGTAAGCTGGAAATCACACTTTTACTCTTCTCTCTGACTGTAATTCCCTCTGCCAAGACGAGAGCCATGGCAGAAGCGTGTGATCATGCTGTCTCTTAGATAATGTAAAACCACTGAGCTGAATATCATGAAACTTATTGAAGAGGTGGGACATGTGAAGGAAATAATTATTCAGCTTTTATACAGGATCTAATGACTTGCTTTGAAACTGCAAAGACTAAGGGACTGGCTTAAGTGGAGGATGCGCTCTCGAAGTGGCCTTCCAGTTTCTTAACTTTGAGTGGTTTTACTTCTGCAGATGTAAAGCCAGAAATGCATAACTTCAGGATTGATAGTGTTCAATCAATATAATAATAATGAGGTATTCTAAATTTGTTTAGTTGTGTATTTTTATCAGTAGCTGAAAGAAGAGAGTTCAGGAAACATGTACCTGGAGGCATTAATGCACTGCCACTAGAAATGTCATCATCTTGGGTGTAAAAGCCACATCGCTGGTGTTGTTATTATGGGCTGCAAACATCACTTCAGGTAGAGACATCGTCGCAGTTTATAGACTCATTTGCGTCATCATCGTGGGCAGAGACGTTGGACCTGTCTGACTCTATATCAGCCTATTATAACAAACAGAGATCAAGCTGATGGTTTATTAGAGTTCATCTATTTAATACTTCACCAAATGTTGCAAGAACGTTTTATAGGCGTCATTGGTGCATGTTTTTCCCATACATAGGTGCCAGCAGGTGCCAGTTCGGCCTATTAGCATGTTGTTCCAGTGATGCAGAAAGTGTTTGCATGAGGAAGGTTTCAAGGTGTCATAGTAAAACTTGTGGAACTAAAGCTGTAGTTGTCCAACTTTAAAAAAGGGAGATTTTAGTTGCACTTTCAGTTCATTCTTCTGCTCTTTTCTGTTCGATTCACCTGCTGATTGTATCTGCAACCTAGGATTAGTCAACACCCTTTCCCGGTTAGGTTTATGAATTTAATTGCTGGGACGGATGGTAGGAAAAGATAACAGTTTTGAGCTGTTTGGAAAAAGCAAAAACAGCCATAATATTGTTTCTTTACAGCTCACCATTTTGTGGGCTTCCAGCAATAAATAATGCAAAACTAAATTTCTTCTTCATGCTGCCTTCAAATAGGTTTGTGCCAACCATTGAACTTTAATGTCCATATACTCCATTGCTTGATTTACGGGGATGGTTGTTAGGCAATGCATTCACTAGAGAGCAGTGTAGAGTTCAGAGTTTGCTTCTGAAATCCTATTTCACTTCTGAAATCCAAAACCAATCAACAACAGTAACAATGGAGGAGCTCCTGTGAGTGCTCATTATTAGAAAGATGAAAACTTTATTTCTTCATTCTCTTCACTGGTTGCACATGAACCATACTGCTCAGCACTGCCTCTGTGATTTCCATTGGTACTGCTCCATTTTCTCCATTGCTAGCAGCTTTTGATTTAAAGTTACTGCCTAAAGTCAGCCTGGAAATGATACTTCTTCATGTTCAGAATCAGAAACAGCTTTATTCAGCAAGCATGGAGACATACAAGGATTTTTTTTTCTGCCAGCAGATGTTGTCCCTCTAATTGAAGTATAAAATAAGTAAGAGTAATAATAATGCTGTATTGACATGTAACCATGGGAACCAGCTAAATGGCATTCACAAAGACCCATGCTGCTCTTAAAGGGACTATACCCGATTTCACGTCCGGCTAGTTTTGGCGTGACGCTCTTTCTCTGCCAGGTTAATTTTCGGACTCCGATCAGCCAGTAATAGCGTTCCCATAGTGATCTGGTATTAAGTTACGAAAGTTAAACCCCTTAGCCGAGAAAAAGCGTCACACAAAAGAAAAAAAAACTAGCCACTATCGCGTTACTAAGCTAGCCAGCCGTGAAATCGGATAGAGTCCCTTTAACTGCAATGTGTTGGTAAGAAAAGCCAAAATGGCCCTTTTATATGAAAGAATTGTTACAGCGGGTGCAACATGGCCCATGTTCACAGCATGTTCAAACACACTGACAAAAGTAAAAGAATAGTAAAACAACAAAACTGTGAATTGCAGAAAACAGACCGATTGTTTTTGTGATGAATTTTGTCTTTGATGCCAATAAAACAACAGAATGTTCATGATATAGAAATAGCTTCAGTTTTTAGGTATTTTAACTTTTCATGGCAGCGTCTTTGGACGATTATAAAATTATTTTGTAAAAATGTATTTTTTAATTTAAAAAGATCCTTTTTGTATTTACAAAAAAATCACAAGATCCTTTATGGACCTTAAACCATTGCCAACTAAATGACTTTTCAGTGCTCACATAGTCAAGCTACCTTTTCCAATTCAAAAGTCCACAGACATTAGCTGATAATCCAGTTTGCTGATGGTCCAATCGTCATCAGTGAGCTGAAAAACGGACAATACCAATATTAGACCAACATATCTGTGCATTCCTGGATAAGATATCAACTTCATTTCCTCAATACCCTTGTGTGGCCATCTAAATCTTGGAATGCATGGAATACAGTTTTATTTCTTTTCATATGTGGGTGGCTCTGGTGGCAAATGGTTAATCTTTTGATCTGACTCACCAAGGTTGATTAACACATGCATGTTCTCTGAAATCCATCTGATTGTCCAGTTGTGTTTCTCTGGTGCAGACAGGAACCAGATGCAGATTATTATCAACTGTTAGTGTTAGGAGGTTCCTGCCTCATCTTTTTGTCTTTTCCTAATTCCCAGGGCTTCATCTTCTCCTTAATAGATGTCTGTGACTGTGTTTCAGATGATCTAACATCTGATAGACGACTCATTAATCTACAGATAAGTCTGCAGCTTTTTCTGCCATATTTGATTTGCAGTATGCACCACAGAAATCAGTGATATGAAGTGATAGCATGAATTTATTCTTTTTAGAACAAATTAATTCTGCAGTAGATAAAAGAGAGGAAATCATTCAGGTCAAAAAATCATTGAAAATTAAGCAGGAAAAAATACAGGGGTAGGTTTTAAAAAGTAAATATTCTAACTCTGTTTCTTTTTGCACGATGGAGGAATAATGAGTCTGATGTCTCTATACCACTCACAGCTGAGTCACCAAATAACTGACAATGTCTGTTCTCTTACTGAGGAGATATGATGTGTTTCTCCTCCACATCCTGTGCCTCCTGTCTTTCTTTTTGTGTTTTAAAGGGCATCTTGTGAGGGTTTTTTAATTTCTTACATTTTTGAAATTCTTTATCGCTGTCACTATCAGCGGCTTATTTTTGAAAATGTCACGAAACAATGTAAAAGGGTCAGCAAGCACCTCGTGTTTTTTTTTGTTTGTTTGTTTGTTTGGGTTTATTGCTTCTTTTTTTCATTTTTGACAGACATATTGGTTCATCCCGTTCAGATGTGGCCTTCCGTTTAACATTTGCGTTGTATCCCCGTACTGTTCACCGCATCAAGTCCGAAGTCTGGGTTGTGTTCCACAAAAAATGTGTCTCGGGCCTGTGTCGAGGTAACACCTAACCTCAATGTGTCTGAGTGTGTTTGTGTGTGTATGTAATGGTTTTGCCTGAATGCCTTGACATTTCATTGAATAGCTGCAGCTAGTTGCCATGACAACAACCGACTGAAATGTGCACGCATGTGTGTCACAGCCATTTGGCTCTAATTGACTGAGACTGAAAATAGCGTCTTGGTCTATTCAACCTGCAGCCAAAATAAAAATTGGAAATGTGTAATTGAATTTGGGCGAGAGCCAGAGCCCGAGCATCATATCCTGCACACGCTCACGCGCAGGTGCACAGCCAAATCGGCTTAGGATGTTTTGTGAAACAGCACCTGGCATGTGGGTATTGTCTTACAGAAAACAAGCCAACATTTACTACAGTGTTTCACTGAAACTTGCACGTGTTGGAGGATATCACAATAATGCTCCCAAAACTGCCAAATAAGACAAGAAAAGTTATT
Source organism: Craterocephalus amniculus (assembly GCA_036024015.1). Taxonomy (NCBI): domain Eukaryota; kingdom Metazoa; phylum Chordata; class Actinopteri; order Atheriniformes; family Atherinidae; genus Craterocephalus; species Craterocephalus amniculus. The sequence goes on from JAVQJG010048592.1 coordinate 7,147, forward strand.
TAAATTATGTTATTTGTTATATTTGCTTTGCAAAGAACCGGATTAATTTAATAGATAGCATCTGCTGTTACAGTCTGTCCATTTTAAAAGTTTAAACATACAGTTTCACAGACTGGAACTTCTCAGTTGAACTTTAATGTCGGATTTTCCCCGCAATGTGATGATCTCAATCTTATCCTTCATCTGCTCTATCCTAACCACCTTTCTTTTTTCATATGGCTTTTTAAACAATACACTTGACAATGACATTTGCTCAGATGTGAAAAAAAAACTCATGAAGTATATTTCTCTCATGTCGAGTGCTAAGGTGGTACTTTACAGGAGGCAATTATGAGTCACAATTGAGGGGCCAACCACAGATGTAACCATTGCAGTTGGAGGGCTTGTTGCACTTTTCACACAAACATTTCCTCATATGGGCAAAAACAAATGTACAACTGATAATGCAGTGTAAAAAGAGAAGATTGACACAGCTTAATACAGAACAGAACCATTTTACCTCTCGTTATGTCGTGTGTGTCCAAAAACATGCAATACTGACATTAAAATAGTCTCTACAGATATGGCTACAGCTTTTTCTACCATATTTCATGTGCAGTAATGCACTATAGAAATCAATTTGACATTGACTGTAAACATTTCCACAGCGTAAACTGCTCTCTCTACACTAGCTGCTTTTCCAGTTGTGAGAGTTCAGACAATCTTACAGTTTTAAGCAGTGTGTCCAACTAATGTGGCAGGCTTTGGCATGCTGAGGGATAAAAGATGGAAATTAGCGAATCATAAAATCTTGCATCTTAAAATGTGCATGAATTTCTTCATAGCCTGCTTACCAACCTGTACAGTGATTTCTACACAAATGATTGGTTTAAATTTTGCATTAAATCCAAAGGATGCAACAAACAGCTGGCTCCCAGTGCAACGCAAAGAAGACAAAGAGAACTTTATGTGCTCTACGGGGACTTTACGCACATCTGACCTCGCAAGGATTAAAATAATGTGACTCATCACCAGCTGAGGAAGATATTATATTCCAGCCAAGATATTCTTCAGAGTAAAAAAGGAGGTCTCTCCTTTTTCTTCCTGCGGATATCCATTCTAGTGTTCAGATTTATTGCCAGATTTGCTATGGTTAAGACAAGTGCTTCAGTTGAATTAGCAGCAATGAATTTGCTTCAAATCATTAGCGAGAAACATTACAATTCGTATCCGTCAGCATGATATTGCTCAGTCACTGGTGAAATCATGGTCACTGTTCTGGCTCAGATAATGTCTCACTCCGGCGTAAACCTGTAAAAGCTTTCCTTTAGTTTACCAAACAGTGATCAGTATTACTTCCAACAACTACTTCCTTTGATAAAAATTTTTACAAAGCTAATAAACTTAAAGTATATGAGATCCAACAGGAGTGTGTTCATGCCAATAGCTCTAAATTGGATCATTTAAACCAACAACATCTCTTACACAGGTTTTTATCCATCTGGACGCCCAGATGTTGCCATTCCTTTACAGCAGACTGCCACAGCAATCTAACAAAGACAAGATATTCATTAGCAACTGGTGAGCGCACAGAAGCTCTGAGCCTGTCCCGTGCGGTGTAAACAAAACGCAGAGCTGCTTTTAAAGTGGAAAAATGTAAATGGTCACCTGTTCATCCGCTTACTATTAGCAGAGAAGGAGAGCTGTTATGCTCCCTGAGGCATAGCGTGGGAGGCAGAGGTCACATGCTTGTGTCATCTGGTGACATCTTACCTTACCATTGGATGCGTGTGTGCGCATTTGTGTCTCCACACCGATATTAGTATGTTCTTTTTCTACATGGTCTACACAGCAGTAGCCTCTATGACAAACAATGTAATTACTATGCTTTTTGCTGCAGCATCTTGTGCTTAGTAATTGCATTTGACTTACTAATGCTGATACCAAGGAACCCTCCTTCTTGCGACAGCAAACAGTTCCAGTGAGCGTATTATGTTTGCTGGCTACCTCAGGCTATCTACTGGTAGTTTTGACATTCTGTGAAGGGCTTGGATTAATTGAGAGCATGCCGTCAGTTGAACTATAAATCACGAGTTTCCTCTAAACTGAAGACTTTTGTTGTTTGTTGAAGTAGAACGCATGTTAAATCTCAAAAGAAAGATGAATGAAGAGCAAATGTCGAGGATCTTCACACCCTGTAGATCATGAGAAAAACCCATGTATCCGTAGATTATTGTCATTTATGTGTTCAGAGAGTCAGCCAACCAATCCAAAAGAGAGTCTCTACTGCTCATGCTCATCAAGAGATAGGACAAATCCTGAAAAACTTCTTAAGCCAGCAGACAGGAAGGGTTGAGTGCATTGGAGGCTTTGGAGTTTAAAGCTTTGAACACCACAAGCAACGTCACCTTCTTCTGTTAAGCAATTTACAACAATACGTTTTGAAGTTACTGATACCACACTGCCTTGCAGCGGACTTAGATTTCTTTGTCTTCCTCGCCTGTGTTTCTCTCCTTTTATGTCTGCTTCTCTTTTGGTCTTTGACACTTTTACACTCCATCATTAACCTCCCACACTACCAGTGGGTGCCTTGCAGAGTTCTCTGTAATTATAGTAATAAGTCAGGCTAATATCTAGGTGCGCACACATAGACACATAGGCCTATGTGCACGCTTTCACAAAGTCCCGCACCCAGCATATGAAGGAGCCAAAAGCTTAAAGGATTTTTAGAAAAGATTTATTTCGTAGAGAATCGGAATATTTTTAAAAACTAAGCAGAGACCAGTTGAGTACGTTCAGTTCCAATCCATCTACATAGAGCTGTACGCAAAGAGCTGAATGGTCCTAATGGCTTGATTTGTTCCAATCAATTTCACGCTATTTAAAGTGCTTTTTCACTGCTTGACCAATTTGACGTTACCTGACGAAACATGAAGAAAAGTATGCATGTAATCAAGCAATCAGCATACGGCTAAAAAGAGAGTCACTCGTGCACTCATGCAAAAGTCTTTGCAGTTCCCCCTCAGCCCTTTGGAGCATTTTAATCACTTTCTTTTTGTTGTGAGACATGTGGCCTTGTGTTTTGATTTGTCCTTTAAGTGTATCTCCAGGTCACATCAGGTGGCTTTCTTTTGGTTTTAAGATGACTGTTGTGTGTGGTGACGATTCTCCAAAACAAACTGGAATTATGGAATTATTAGAAGTTTTATTCCTAGAAAGGAAGACATGTTTTTATCACACAGAGTGTTGAGATGTCTGCACTAAGGAAATAACATTTATTCTTCTGCAGAGCATCATTTACTTGGATGAGGAGAATCATGCCAAGCACACTGAAAAAGGAGAGATATCTTCCACACTATCATCACAGCTCAGACACCCTTGATAACAGCGCAGAAATGCAATTTACATATTTAAAAACAGAAGATGGAAAAATCACTCTCATTTCAAATAAATCCTGAGGTTCTTTGCTTTAAAAAAAACCTCCAATGGATGCTGATGTTCCTCATTGTGTGCCACCAACACAAAATAAGCAATCTGAAGCAATCTGATTATAACTGGATCATTAAAGAGAATAATCGTCTGTGGTGAACGTGCGTGTGGAACATGTCGGCAGGCACCAGCTGCTCAGTCCAACTGCTCAGGGAAGACAACACGTGACTGGTACCTGCCAGTGAACAGGAGCTGGAAGTCATTCAGCAAAAAAAATGGAAGTAAGCAGACCGTAGAGATCCTGTCTTGCATGCCGCCACTCAGATGGAAGTGATGCATAACCATTCAGCTTGCTGTCAGTCATGGCTCATGTCTGGAGGTGGGCAGCTACACCGGCAGCCAGAGCATCTGCTCGTGGGCGTAGCCTCCACGACCCCAACATTTCTGTCTGATTAAATCATGTCGACTCTAGGTGGACTCTCAGTTTAGGCCGCTGTTGCTCTTTTATGTGAGACTTTGAAACAAGCTTCAGGCAAAAAGCTTGAAATGAAAACTTAGATTTATTATTAAATGTTAATGTATCTTTTACATCCCTTTATGCAAGTCAGACCTATGTATTTACTTAATCTTTGAACTGAAAGTGAGGTTCAGTCTAATAGATAATAAAATGGTAAGAAACCAACTTATGAGTGAATATATGAGTGTTTTTGGCCTTTTCTTTCTCCTGAGAAATGAGATGCAGTTGGCAGCCTGGTTGTTTCTGCTCCTCCCTCCCTCCACCTGTTCATCCTGCTCTGTTATTTGAATTCCTTCAAAGTGACAAGAAATGGAGCTAGCAGAAAGGGAAGGGCCTAGGTTATGATGCACCCTACGCCCACCAGATATTTCTCGCACCAGAGTCACTGTTCACAGCAAAAAGCAAAAAGCCTTTATTGAGAATGTCCAGCTGGCAGAATAAATAATTATCTTTAGGGTAAAAGGCGTCCCTCTAAGAAAATGACTCACATCGACAGCCTGGCAAAAGACACTGAAGCACACCGTGACTTTTTGAATAACAACTTTAAACAGAAAGGCAGTAAGATTTGGCTTGGAAATACCAGAGAACACTTTCTTTGTGTTTTGATGACACTTTCTGAAAGGTGCTTGTTGACATGCAGAATCCCTGTTTCTGCTGTCTGTATGTTGGTTTTTGGAGTTTTTTTCATTTTGAGTTAGTTGAGTTAGATTTTAAGGCATGAGGAGGACTGGGTGAATATGACTTGACGTGTAAAATCTCACATCGTTTGATGGATGCAGTGCAGTTATAGACGACTGTCCCAAGCATATCATGAGCTTATAAATGACGATGACCATTATAAACTCCGACTGGCTGTGCGTTCTCAGATGAAATATTGGGTTCCCTGGGAGTTAAGGTGAATGATGTAAAATGTGTTAACAATGTGTTTATTGTTTATTTTTAAGTGCCCCAAATGTTCTGTTTGTTTTCTCTTTAATATTTTAGCTGGATGACAGGAAGGAGGGATCCTTTTTAGACCAGAGGACATGGTGTCCATAGTGTTTCTGCATCCCTCTCACACACACCTTCTTCTTTGCATGAAAGAGCTCTCACTCGTGTCCACTGTTGTGTTGAACTGTAACAATGCAGTGATCTACATGACAACATCATGGATTACTTAGTGCAATGCTGTCTGATGACCTGAAGGCCAGCAGTCTCTGAAACTTGTTTCCTACTCTGCCACTTGGGTAGTGAAATGTTGGTGACAACATTATTAAATCCTTTACAATCCTTTGAAAATGGATGGTTTATAAAGAAGTCTCACTTGCATCATTTTAATTCCATATTTCTGAAAAGTGAAGCTGCTGCATCTTGTTTTATTTACATTTTGCACAACATTCTAACTTTTTTGACCTATTATAGTCAAACCAGACAAATCATTTTCGGACTGAAATACAAACAAGGCCCAGGCTATAGTGCCAACTTAACCACTGCCATGTATTCAGACCTACATGGATACATGGAATCATATAAGCCTGATTAACTAATGGTTTAGTTAACACATATCTGTATGATAAGACAAATGACAAAAAAATCATAAACAGCTCAAAAAAGATAAATGTTTAATATAATCTACAGTATGTTGGCATGGAAACATTGACCCAAAAAAAATTTCATTTGTTTTTACTTTACGTACATCTGTGGAATTGTCTGTGTGAGACACATGCAGAGCACACACCCACACACAAAGTGCATTTATCATATAATAAACAGTGCCGGGGAAGGTATCCAGGTCTCCAGATAACAGGATAACAAAAGATATTGAATTTAATTCAGGCAGACAAGGACTCTCAACAGAGACAGTCCTTCATGGGCTCAGCATCAGTGACTGTGAACAACAGACATTAAATGTCTGAGTGTTCCTTCTGTTATACAGAGAAAAAAGTTAGAATCCTATCCAGACAGAACCTGATTGAAATGCTGAGAGCTGTGTATTAAGTCAAACCTGAGTGAACAGATGCAACACTGGAAGAGAGCATGGACCAAGGACCTCTTCTGGCCCACAAATTAGTTGCTGTCATCCATGTAAAGACCAACAACTTACATCCAGATCAAAAGTGGCCCATAACAGAACTTCTGGCCCTAACAATTCTTGTTAGTGCTGTAAATAAACCATAATGGCCAAATGTAGCCCAGATTCAACCCGGACATCTCCGTTATTTGAGGAATAATCAATATTTCTTTCAATTTAACCTTTTTTTGCTCATTAATCTAGCCTTTTCCTTGCATGTTTGCACTGTAAATAAACTGCTGACAATAAAACATTTAAATAAGTGCATTGGTGAGCAACATCACAACACAGATCTACATCTATTACATAAAGTGTGGGTGTGAAAATGTGATAAAACAGCTTTCTGTTTGTTTAATTACCTTACTTATTCACTTGCCTCAAGTGTGTCTGTTCTTGGATCCTTTATTAAACATATTTACATTACTTTATGTAAGTAAATAAATGGTAATATGTTGAAAGTAAAATGTCAAACCTGCAGCTATCTCACCATCACGTACTGTAAAATCAGTCATAGATATTAAATCATCCTGTGACACATTGAATTGTCTTGCTGCCAGTATTCTGCTGCTGTTTCAGCCTGGTGCTGTAAATTTGCTTTTATAAATACAGTGTCGGCTTCATGGTCAGTGCAGTACTTTTATTTACGGTGTGCTAGCTTGAGTTTTAGGGGGATGTGCAACTGGAGCAGAGAGGTATGCAGATAGTGTGTGTGTACATATACATTCATGTCGGTCTGGTCCCTGGTTAAAGGATTTGTTGGCTTGGTGGTAGAAGACTTGGGGTAAAGTGCAACATTATATGATTGACATTTCTGTCAATTGGATAAATGCTAAGAATTTTTTGATTAAGTTGAAATATTTTACAATCATTGTGCTGAGCAGATACGTGCAATATTGTGCTGCTCAATCAGAATTTATGACACGGTGAGAGATTCCTGCAATTCTTGGACAGGACCGGGCACTGCTTTGAGTTAGAGTTTAATTTACCTGCAAAATGTTTCCATCAATTGTTTCTCTTCTGCTTCATGTCAGCGGAAAGTCTGTTTGTGTACATTTGACTGGAGATAAACCAGAGTGGAAAGCTGCTCCAGCCATAACACACCATAAACACCACTGCTGTGAAGCGTGATAATTGTGGCTGTTTTCAGTCCAATAAACTGTGTCACTTTTGTTTTTCTAACAGGAGGTTTTGCTATTTTTACCCTGCAGGTACTTTCATCTCAGCATTCACAGTGTTGTGCGGCGCTCGCTGTGAGCTGATTTCACAGCGAGGTGTTTGCTGTGTGTTCTGGCTCAACATGGCAGCAGCGCTCATTCAGATACTGACCGCTGTGATCATGGTGGGATGGATCATGAGCATCTTCTGGGGAATGGACATGGTCATCCTGGCAAGTCAGTAATCATTCATTTTTTCTCTTCTTTTTTTCGTAAAATGACTTTTTAATTACTGTTTTGTGATTTGTCTTTCAAGATACTGCAGATCAGGGTCATGTCATGATTTAAAAAGAGTAAACACAGTTGTTGGACATCCCTCTACCACTAACTATGAGTGATTAGAGGGGTTAAGAAAATGGGGACAAAACAAATGTCTAATGAAAAGGTCAGCCAGTATGAAAATCCTAGTGTTCAGTTTGAGTTTTGCAAAAATTCCCTCCTATATGTTGCTGTTCACTAGTTCGCCCACCTCAATTGGCTCTCCAAATGAGTACACTCTGATTGTTTGCTGCTGGACACTGCCTGCTCATATGTACTTCACAAATGTTTATCACACGATTTTTGCAATCAAAGCTCTCAAGAAGTATTTCAATCCTCAGTAAAGCAAAACATGTTTTGGATAATAAATCACTTCATCTTTTGTACTGTACATTAATTTGACCATATTTAAGCTACTGTTCAGAGGTTTGGGGTAGTAAATATAAGACTTCTCAACATCCACCGATCATATCACAGAAGCGAGCAATACGAATACAAATTATACATAAGGTTGAATGTCATTATCACACCAACTCCCTTTTCCTACAGTCAAGATTACTCAAATTAGCATATTTAGTTAAATTCCATACAGCACAAATAATGTTCAGAGCAAGAAATAATACACTGCCAGGTAATATACAGAAAATGTTTAAGGATAGAGAAGGTGGGTATAATTTAAGGGGTAACCTAAATATAAAAATGTTGAATGTACGTACAACAAAAAGAACTTTTGGTGTGTCAATATGTGGTGTAGGACTGTGGAATAGTTTAAGTGAGGAATTGAAACAATTAAGAAGCATAATGTAATTTAAAATTATGTATAAACAAATTTTATTTACACGTTACAAGAAGGAAGACAGTGCTTGAGTATTGACAAGATGGGTTTGGCTTTCACAAATAATTTCACTTTTCTGATGTTATGTTTGGAGAACAAAATTGATTATTTAAATTAGGATTGTTTTGCTGTTTGTTTTTTTTATTTTTTTATTTAACAAAGAAGAATGATAACATTGGACTGATTGACCATAAAATGATATTTTATGGGGTGGGATATAAATCCTAAATAATATTACAGAATAATGAGATTCAATAAGGAACAAAATTGGAGAATGTGAAGTTTAATTTAGTAATTAAGACTTTTTACTTTTGGATTCTTTGGGAATGGTGCAACAAGTGCTAATGTACACACACACACACACACACACACACACACACACACACACACACACACACACACACACACACACACACACACACACACACACACACACACACACACACACAC
>JAVQJG010048615.1:0-11254 GCA_036024015.1 Craterocephalus amniculus
TGTGGTCTGTCGAAGTTCGGCGTATTGCTGTGGATGGTGGCTCTGCAGATGTTGCTTCAGATTTGTAGTATTAGCGGGTTTGACCGGGACTGTTTTACGGCAAAGTTTACAAATTGCTTTCTCTGGGTTACTGGGCTCCACTTTACCATTCGGCTCAAAACCAGAATATATCCACAGCCGTGCCGTGTATTTAGCTTCTGAACCAACTCATATTCTTAATGCACCTCTCTGTTAGCCTCGCTAGCCATCACACCACAGCTGTGTGCTCACACGTTGCCACTGACGCCTCGCGCAGGACAACTGCATCATATCTGACGTTTTAATGCTGGATAAGCGGTAATCGCGAATAAGAAAAATATTCGCGAATAAGAAAAATATTCGCGATTAACGAATATTGTAATAATTGTGACAGCCCTACTAATCAATACAAAAAATTTCTAGGAACACTGCTGATGAGGAGCTCTTCTGTCCATCAACACAAACTGAACCAGTTCATGTTTTGTCCACATGTTGTTCTGCATGTTTAACTTAATAACCCTCGGCCACCCTGTAATTTTCTCTGGCCACCCCATGGCCACCCCTGAAAGAAATTTCTGCGGGCATCCCTGGCATGAATGCAGAACCACAGTCCTGGATAACCTTCAGTCTTGGTCTCTTGTTTTTTTGTAGGATTTTAAGAGTTGTCACAAAACCTCTGGGTGACACTGTGTCTTAACAGTTTTCTTCATCTTTTGCTGGTTTGTCATCTTTTCCTAGAAGAATTAAAAGTGGCTGGTTAGTTGGATCCATGATGCTTGATTCTGATTGTGATCCTTGATTTAGTCTGATTGCAAGAACAATCAGCTGCATCTGAGCCAGAGTTGGGGATGTAGGCTGCAACATGATCTTCTGACCTATGACAGTTCAGTGTTGTATGGAAGGGCTCACAGTCATGGAGCTACAGGAGGGTCCAGTGTCTGTAATGATTGACACAAAAATTACTTCAACAAATTGCATCAAGGCTATGCTGGTCCGTATCCCAAGCTGTGCAGGCAGGCAATAGGTTTGTGTCACTGGTTTCATGGGATCAGTGAAAACAGCTAAGAAGCTAAAGCTGTTCTCAGAAATGCCTTGATGGTGTCAGCAGGAGACAAGGCTTTGATAGTGAAGGCAGGCATGAGGCCTTGGCTTCTAAGGGTGAATTACAGATGGTGTCTTACAAGTTCAGGAAAAAAGAAAAACGATCTAAGAAGGACAGAAATCTGCTGGAGGTAGCAGAGCTGCCACCTTGTTGCTGCAGTCACTTTTACTGAAAGAAATGTTCTTTCCATTCAGTATGACTCAACATTCATTTGGTTTTTTGGGGTTTTTTTTGTTTTAATGAAGTTTATGCATCAAGTTGGCAGATTATCATTTAGAGGATGTTTCATATTGTTTGTTCTGAATGCTTCTCACAACTCTGAGAGCTTTAGAATTTCAGAGATGAGCAGTTTTACGAAGGTGATACAACATAACCCTAACCCTATCCCTCCTCCCTCGGAAGGGACATTTTGGTATCCACTCGCTGAAAATGCAAGCCATACTAAACATGAAAAATGCTGAAAAACGTTTCTTTACAGCAATTTATTTGGAGAAAGTTGTGGCATAAATAGTTTGTTGTTCTTCAAGCAGCCACAAAACTGATGAAACACTTGGCCATAACCTCAATCAGTCAATATGTCAAACTTGATTTCTGAGCACAAATGCTAATCTAAATTCACTCATGAATACATCAGAAAGGAACTGATTTCTGTCTTTTTCCTCTGTTGAGTTAGTTTTTCAATATTTGTTTTCATAATCCACCTTTTGGTGGTTATTTGCATGGAACCACATTCATTTTATCTTTTGTCCGCTGTGCAGTTAATTTCTTTGTGGCATCGGTTTGAATCCATTTGCAGTGTCTGTGATGATTTGATGACATATCACTGAATGTGGGTCCCCGCAACTATGGTTAAAAGTTAAATTATAGATCTAGACCAGACTGGTGTGTGAAACTTGTTTTATGCACAGTCTTAAGAACCGTTTTCTGGCAGTTTTATCATTCATTTTCATGAATATAAGGTTGAAAATATAAGTTTTTTTATTTTTTTTGGCTGTGCAGATGGACTGCTGCTGCAAAAATTCTGCAATTGTGACAATTGTAAATTCACACATCTGCTCAACTTTGACCTTATGTTGAAAAAAAAAAACATGAAAACAACACGAGTCCACATGCGTCATCTTTAGAAAGACAGTCCATCTACAATTGACTGCATAAGTGTGTTTTTTGGCAAAGAACATGCTTTGGACATGGAACAGTTGGGTGGCGGAAAATAACCGTCCATAATGTAGTTGTTCGCCTGAGGTCTTCTATGGATAATCGATATCACCAAGAAAGTACTGAGGGGCGTCCATGCTGTTTCTGCATGTAAACAAGTTACACATGTGATGTCAGGGTGATTTTTGGTGCAGGTATTGATGTTTTGAATCCTAAAACTCTGCTTCTAAATGTCCATATGAGGGTACATAAACATACGCAAATATTCACTTTGGTCGCAGGTTTTTGAAAGATTTATTTTTGATGCTGTAATCTTTTTTAATGTTTTTTGGTGAATATGTTATCTCTAATCAGTCTGTCTCTGAACAACATTCATCACTAAATTAATATCAAATTACATGACTATCCACTGAATTAATTTTTTGCACAAGATTGTTTATCTGCCTTGAAAAACGTGAGGCTCTCATGAGTTGGAGGCTTGAGCAGCTTCTGTTACAGGTATTTGATGCTTTCATCTGCTGATGGTCCCCATAAGTGCTCTGTAAATGGCATCCCTGTGCATATGACTGTCAGCTCAGAGCAGAGAAAACTGAGCACAAATCAAAAGCACCAGTTCACATTTATCATATCAAGTGGTCTGTTTGCATTCCTTCGTGACTGTCGGTGTAAATGGAAACAAACATCTGCTCATGTAACTGAGCAAATTCATTCACCCACGCTTTCTGTGTTTCTGCTTCTCTAATGTCATCATCAACATTTTTGAATGATTTCACCTCATGTGAGAGATTGAATGTTTGATAGTCATGGTCTGCTTGCCCACACATGTAGACACGCAAACACACTCACCCTTGACTTCACTCCAAAGTAATTTACAACTGGGATGGCCACCATCGCTGATAGTGTCTCAGTTTGTTTGGAAGGGAAACAGTATGCAGAGCTGCAGCTCTGATGATTTGGCTGTCAGCAGTCAGCATAACAAAGCAAATAATGTCCTTAAATCTTTAACAAATTATTCATAATTTATTCAACATAGTGGCTTATTCAGACATGATGGTGCTTGGTCTACAGTGGGGCTTCAACAGATCCCACTGAGTGCTGAAAGACCACACCTCTGAGAGCATCACTGTTAGCTAATCCATCCAGCGGGTGTGTTTATGTCCCTTTCAGAAACATTTTTCTACTGGCTACAATCCTGCTGAACAATTTCTCACATGTGCACAATCCTTCCAGCCTTGCATCTTGCTTTTTTTAAACATGAATCCCGAACATGAAGCAGCCTAACTGCAGGGGAGGATTACAGAGGAGAGGAGAATGTCTAATGTACTTATTTACAGTGCTATGACAGTCCAACGGAAGCCAGTGTTGTATGCTTGATATCTCAGAAATCTCATTGTTGCGCCAAAACACCCAGTACAGCCCACTCTACATTAACTGACAAATTGCTAGTTAATGTACCTTGTCTTTGTCGCCTTTGGAGACCTTATGCTGCACTGAAAGCTGTCTGTGTGGAGCCTTAGCTCTTTAACAGGCTCTTATTTGAGGTTCTCCAGAGTTAATGCAGTCCCCATCACAATATCACTGTATCCCACCTTTGGAGCCTTTTTGGTGACAGAATCAGGACAACTCTGCCGTCAAGAGCATCAAAGCCACAGCAAGACGGAGATGGATTAATAAGTAAAGAAAAGTGCGACAGAACAAGAAAGGCTCCCAGATCACACGAAGGCAATAAAGTCACCAGGGGCCTCTGAAGGGGGAAGACATTTTCAGACCTGTTTGTTTTCCTCTACTGGCTGTTAGAGCTCACATGTATGGACATCTATCATTCCAAAAACAGCAGGAGAACGGAGAGGAGATGGACTGCTGCTGCTCGCTGGCATGCAGCAGTTTGAAGAGCAAGGAAAAGCATGTGCTTACACCCGCATTCACCCAGCATTCCACTTTTAATTATTGCACCCATCTGTCAGCACCCACTGCTGAATCATCATGGCGACACAGGAGGAGGGTGCCGTGGCCTCCCGATGCTTTACAGTAATTTTTTATGTTTGAGGACATGAATGGCTCATTGATTGTAGAGAAGACTGCTCGAGAGCCTCATGCAGCTTGCCACGTTTTAATTTGTGACTCACATGGCGGCTAACTATCTCATAAAAATGCAGACAATAAATAGATTTCAGAAATATATATTTTAGCTAACTAGATCATCCAATACAAGCCAGCTGGATGGAGTTGCTGTTTTGCTCTATCAAAGAAGCACGCTGCCCTCAAGTTAAACTTTGTTGTAAAGACGAGTGATCAGGCTTTCAAACGATGTACAAAATAACACCAGTTGGTATTTTAAAAGGGAGAAATAATCAACTTAATACAAATATAGTAACTTTTTGTGCTGCATTTAGATATAATCAGACTTGTGCTAAAATCAGCAAACATGGCTGCCAGAGGACTAGGTAAATTTAAAGATAAAATCTCGTCTGTTTGACTTAAAGGGAATTCATCACATTTGAATTTGAATATAACATAATGATAGTTTATCATGCAGTTTTTCTAGCGTAGCATTAGTGGAGTGCAACCCCGAGCAGTGATCTTGTCCCTTTTAAGGTGGAACGCACCGCAGTTCAACTCTGTTTAGATAAATCACAACTTGATGATGAACGATAAGATTTTTTTTCCCCCTTATTCATCTCCAAATGTCCTGCTTCGCCACAAGGGGTTTCTCAGACGCTTCGAAGTTTATGAGACATCACTGTTTATCAGGATCTATCTGGTGTTGAAGTAGAATCGTTATGACACTTGAAAAACACAGAACAGCGGCAGTCACTCTGTCGATGGGCTGTGTCTAACTGCTGCAAGAGTCCGCCGCCTTCACTGCCTCCTAATCAAGCCTTTAGCCCACCCAGGTGTTTGTGTCACAACAACACATCACTTATCACAGTTTATTTCCAAAGACACTCAGTAAGAAAGAAACGAGCACATAAAAGGCAGAATCATCCACTCAAACTCTGTTGTGAAGAGATCACACAGTCTATCAGGCAAATGTAGCAAATCACATAAACATCACACGGCCACAATTTCCTTTCTTGAGATCTTTCTCGACCTAAAAGTGAGGATACTGTAATGAAGCTAGCTCTGCTCCGTTTTCTAATCCGGCCTGACAGGTCCTGACTCCCAGAGTATGATTAATGTGAGCTATAGCTGGACATATTTAATGTCATCTGCAATATCACCCTGCTCTAACAAATGAGAGTCTAAAAGTCATAAATTGCTCTGGCACATTGTCCATATTCATTAGCAAACAATTATTGCAGAATTTTGTTGTTATTTTCTTATGCGGCGCCACCAAATCCATCAGTCATTCAGCCCCCTGAGCCCGGAGCGCCACAAAAGTCAGAGACTGATGGCCTGCATTCAGCTGCCCTGAATCATTTATCTAGTATTCACTCATTAACCAAGTGGCAGTTTCAATTTGGCTTTTCGTAGTACCGATGTGGTTATTTCCTCTAGAGACAACAAGACGAAAATCTAACCATGGAGGCTCTAAGAGTAAATGGTGTCTGTTCAAATGTGGGCCATGAACAAATGTACAGTAACACATGGTGAAAAAAAGCTGATTAACTCAAGGATGCAGCCCCGGAAACTTTTCTCAAGGTTGATCACCTGGTATTGTTAAAAGTCACCACAAGGATACAGGAATCTATCAAAAGAACAGTAGGATTTAAGTTGCAAGGAAGTGGATGAATTTTAATTTCAGAAAATGAACTTTTCTTCCCTGCTAACCTCTGGATAACATGAGACAATTCTCAAGCTGTTTCCTTTTTCTCTCTGTAATATTCTAAGCCTTTATTCCATTCTGCATGTACCACACTCACAATAGCCCGTCTTGACGTGTTTTGAAGAGCGCGAACCCCTTTTCAATTCTAGTTCATGACATTAAGCAGTTGACACAACAGAGCTCCAAAAGTATGTGCAGATGCTGAGGTTTTAGGCTCAGATGGATAGAGTGGCACGAATTAAAGCAGATTCACCGCTACTGTTATTTGCTAGTGTTGCTCTCAATCTGGCAGCAGGAGCACCTCCTCACTTAAAAATCCACTTGCCCCAGCCAATTCAGTCTTGCAAGATTTTTTCTCATTCACTGCACGCTCCATAGTAGCATGCATCTTAATCCGAAGAGACGGTTCCATTTCAGCTTGCTCCCAGTAACCTTCTCATTCATCGCTCCCCACGTACACCTTCGGTGAAAGGAGGGAAGCGCCCCGAAATAGAAATGAAAGGAGATCATTTCAGTGGCTGAATCACAGTTACTGCTAACAACCTGAGAGAAGAAGGGAGAAATAAAAAGCAGGGAAACAAGTTGGGAGAAAAGGAAATGAGAGGCGCAGAGAGGAAAACAGTTACCATGTTTGGCTCTGCAGTATATTAGCTTCCTCTGGCTCTGGTTATTAGAAGTGAATCTTATTGGTGTCGCTGTCTGCCGGGGTCCAGAATGCAAGGAAGCGGTGTTTCAACATGTGCTATGAGGCGAACACAACGTTGCATCATGACGAATGGACTGGTTAAATACTCCTCTCCCCCTTATATCGTTTTGTTTAAAAAGCAATCAGCCTGTCTTCCTGGTTAAAGGCACCCTAAGGGAGCATCTACAAGAGACAAATTTGAGAGACAAATGAGGTTCAAATCCGAAATGAAACAGTGTCGAGGAAAGTAATGAGAGGACCCCATCACTCTGATGAGCTTTATGTGGCTGATGAATTACTGGTAGGCTTAATATTGAGTGCTGATAGACTGTGGAACAGAAAGTAACCATGTGGAAGCTGAAGGCCTCACCGCACTTTTCAGTTTCTTTATTGTCTCTTTGAATGAAACATACAGGAGTTTAGAATGTGGCATTGATTTAAATGCCATTGAACCAATGTTGTTGTTGCCAGTGGGAGCATTTGAATAAGAAATTGTTGATGTAATGGCATACATGAATAGGACACAGAGGCTATGTCTGAGTCTTGCTTTTGTATGTGACCAAATAGATGGCCTCTGTAGGACCAAATCAAAGGATACAGTGTTTGCATTGAGGGGAAAAAAGAGGAGGAAAAAAATAACATCTCCTCACTTTTCTCTAACCATCGGGGATGACTGAGCAGCAAGACGTGTGGTCGTTGCCGTCAGGCTGCCATAAATGTAAGCAACACACACCAGTGGTCACCGGCAGCAATGGCAGAAGGGAAGAGGACAGAATGTTAATGGCTGAGCTGGAAAGAGTCCAACATCTGAGCTGCTGCACAGGCAAGTAGTTCACCTACAGCACATACATGCTCAAGAGGTACATGTGTAAACACTCAGACATGGGGCACCTGGAGACACACTCCAGCCTCGCTGGTGATAGAATACAAAACAGACACATAGGGCAATGCACAAATTTATAATGTAGCTGCAGACTCTCTGACCTCCGGGGCTCCAGTAGCTGAGAACCAGCTGTCACTGGGCTGTTGCAGGGTGCAGCAGGAGCAGACAGTTCCTCTGAGGGAGCCGACCTTTTTGCCACATCTCTAACCTTTGTGAATCATGTGCTCCAGGGAGTGTTCGCTCTCTCAAACTGCTCA
Source organism: Craterocephalus amniculus (assembly GCA_036024015.1). NCBI lineage: Eukaryota > Metazoa > Chordata > Actinopteri > Atheriniformes > Atherinidae > Craterocephalus > Craterocephalus amniculus. Next base: position 7,867 of record JAVQJG010048615.1, read on the forward strand.
CAAGCCCTTGTTAAGAACACACTGTATTGCTGATGCAGGGCATAGACTATATAGCTCATAAGGAATAGAAAAATCCTATAAGTGAGCTCCAGGACCTGGGAACTTCTAGCACCCATCTGAAACTTGGTAAAACCTGTGGAGAACTTCAAACAGAACAAATGACTTATTCAGAATGAGAACATCTATAAACTCTGAATGTGCTGCTACTCCAAAGAGCCAAAACCACTCACATAACAGGATATTCAATGATGAAATACAGGTAGCTCAAGAGAGGAAAGCTGAGGTGTGAGTGTTAAAAATTACACTTCGCTACAGGCTAATACTTGCAGCCTTACATACTTATTGTTGATGCTAGATTAAGAAAACATTATGTTGACTCAGGCACTGAGCTAAACAAAACCTGTTCAGCAAAATATCTACATTCCATGATGTAGATATTGTAAATCCCCACAGAATACGATGCACAAAAAATAAACATAAATTTTTCAAATAAGTTTGTGATATTTGGATAAACCGTTATCTTTAAAATACCTGTGTAGTCTTAAGTCACGTTAACTGTACAAGATTTTAAGGCATCACTGATAAATGCCTCAGAAACTACCTATAGCCTACTGCTTTGAGTGAACACTTGAAAGATGTGATTTTTCAGCCTCAAAAACATGTCAGAGTTTTGCGCAGTTAAATGGGAGGAGTTGGTTAGTGAGAAGCTCCAGACGATTGAAGTGGGAAAAACAGAGTTTGCTGCAAACACAGAAAAATCAGAAATCATAGCTCCTTTGTTTCAGTGTGCAGAGGCAAAGTCAACAGAAACTACTGGTATCATAAAGTAGTGTTAATGACAGGAGCTCATCTGAACAACATTTTCAGATTATTTTTCTTTTTAAAGAATGGTCAGATGAGAGGATGGATAACGGTTTAAGGAAAAATCTTGCATGTGCCTTTTTCTGCAGTTTCTGAAGTAGTTTGGACTTGAGATAATCTGAAATGTTTCTCCTATTCCACCTTTATATGATGCCCATTTACAACAAAATCATAATTACTGACAAAATGATTGAAGCCAGTTTATTGTAATCTAACCAGTGCTCATACAAATCAGCTTATAGAAAAGAAGAGCCAAGCTTATGAAAGTGACAGATTACATCAAATCCTGACTTTGATTGAACCCCGATTCTGAGTATGCACAGAGTGGCTCAACTAAACTCATCTTAATGTAGCAGCAAGTCTTCAACTTGTACATGTAAGATGTTCTGGTTCAAACAAGGTCCAATTAAATTAGGTGTTTTTGGGATCTTATAGAAGCCAAGGACAGAAAGTAAGGACATTTTTATTTCATGGAAACTTTTCCTCGCCTTTCTATCCTCATATTTGTAGTTGGATGTCTTCTTCTGGAAAGTCAAAGACAAGTCCAAAAACTTAAAATAATCAAATCTGTTGCTTGTAAAATTCTAAATTACTTTTTAGAAAAGGCTTGAAATAATCAGATTTCTGGAAATAATCCCACTGGTGCTCTGTCTGTGAACTCTAGTTATTACTGAAGTTCATGAAAATGGTAAGCTTGTAAAATCAATAAAACGTGCTGATGAGCTTCACCTCCATTCAGTAGTTCATAATTAAGTCTATCCTTGGGATGTGCAGGGCAAATGGACGGCCATCCCATTCTGAAATGGTTTTAGTACATAGCAGTACATTTGTTCAGTATGTAGCCTACATCCAGCGATTGTGTCAGCCTCATTGATTGTGCTATTGTTGAGTTGACTGTGTCCCTCATGCTTGTCTTTCTTCTGCTTCACTCTATCTCCTTTGCTGTCATACAGACCTATTGATTTTCATCCAAAGCACATCTCACTGGGCTTCTGGCTGCCTCTTTCACTTATGTTTCAGCAGCCCTGAGAGGTTTTTCGTTTGGAAAAAAGGTGATCAGTTAGATTGCTTTTGTGATTTTAATATTTAAAATTTTATTTGCAAGCTGAAGCTGACATAGAGGCTGACATGAAGCTGACCGAAGTATCCAACAGGTACTATGGATTCAAGGGTTTGTTGCGTGTTCTGATATCTTCACCCCTTTCTGTGTACTTCAAGGACAATTGCACCCAACTAAATGATAAGATGGCCTGTAAATAACAGGTGATTTGTCCTTTAAGCACCTCATATAAACCTCTGTTGTTTTCTACCCATTATTCCAAAAGTAGTTTTAAATCACTACAAATTGACACCCTTGAGCTAAGTAGTCCTTGTTGCTCTTCAGGAAACAATGCCTCTTCACCTTTCCTTGCTTGCATCATGGTAACAAAGGGAAATTGATCAAAATTTGTTTTAATTCTTAACAATCGAACAGCCATATTTCATGCATGAGCTGCACTACGAGATTAACCAAAGATGCAATCAAGAGCAGACAAGTCAGCAAAGTCACAGATAGAGTAGGAAATAAAGGTAGAAGTGTGCCCAGTCATTAATCAGGCTTTCAAGGGCGGTTCCTGATAATAATCAGGGATGACACACATCACGCTGGTGTGCAGTATCTAATTACATGACAGTCTCCTGGACCTTGAGAGGCAAAGTGGGTGATTGCAGCAGCAGCGCAGCCACCCTGCTGTCTGATGCCTCTAGGCTTTTTGTTTGGACAGTATGATGTTTTTACTGTGGTACAGCTCAGTGATCATTATTCCGAAAGGGAGCAGATACCCAGAGGAACTATCGACAAGGGATGTAGTTGCAGTGCAGTTTGGCTGGAGGGGGGCTGTAATGATTCTGACAATTCTCACTGCAAAAGGATTTTCTCGTTACCCTCTGAGTCATGAGTTGGATTTCCCTAGTTTCACCATAAAAATAGATAAATGAATAAATGCAAAAAATTAGTACAATTTAAATATTATTGCATATATACATAAATTTATACATATATGTATATATTTAAATGTATTTGTGTATATGTGTGTGTATAACCTTTGCAGTTTTGCTGTACTATTACAGTGCTTTCTTAAACTGCTATTACTTAGGTGTCATTTAATGCTATTTATAATTTGTTTTTATATTGTCAAATTAAAAAAAAATTCTTCAATTTGCTATTATGCAATTTCTTTTTCATTTAATGGACCTAATAGAACTAGAATCAACAAAAGACTTGGGCGCTGAGTTATGACGAGGGCAAAACTGTGGCGCTGTTCAATATTTGCTGCACTGTTTTGCTCCGGTCATGTTGGTCAATGCCACCAGAAGTGCTGCATTATCAGTTCAGCTTCAAGTTCAAGTTATTTATAAAGCACACTAACAACCTCTCGGAACCTGAGGCGCTGTACATTGAAAAACGTGAACAAATAATAAACAATAAAAGTTTAAAAGCTATAAAGAAAAAGAAAGAATAGAAATTAGGAGTGACCCCTAAGAATTG